>JARQOD010003195.1:0-67838 GCA_033576555.1 Oophaga sylvatica | reverse complement strand
CCCCACCCTCTTCACTATAATCTCCCCCACCCTCTTCACTATAATTTCCTCCCACCCTATTCACTATAGTCTCCCCCACGCTCTATTCACTATAATTTCCCCACCCTCTATTCACTATAATCTCCCCACCCCTATTCACTATAATTTCCCCACCCTCTATTCACTATAATCTCCCCACCCCTATTCACTATAATCTCCCCCACCCTCTATTCACTATAATCTCCCCTCCCCTATTCACTATAATCTCCCCTATTCTCTATAATCTCCCCACCCTCTATTCTCTATAATCTCCCCATCCTCTATTCACTATAATCTCCCCACCCTCTATTCACTATAATTTCCCCACCCTCTATTCACTATAATCTCCGCACCCCTATTCACTATAATTTCCCCACCCTCTATTCACTATAATCTCCCCTCCCCTATTCACTATAATCTCCCCCTATTCTCTATAATCTCCCCACCCTCTATTCTCTATAATCTCCCCACCCTCTATTCACTATAATCTCCCCACCCTCTATTCACTATAATCTCCCCACCCTCTATTCACTATAATCTCCCCACCCTCTATTCACTATAATCTCCTCACCCTCTATTCACTATAATCTCCCCCTATTCTCTCTAATCTCCCCACCCTCTATTCACTATAATCTCCCCACCCTCTATTCACTATAATCTCCCAACCCTCTATTCACTATAATCTCCCCACCCTCTATTCACTATAATCTCCTCACCCTCTATTCACTGTAATCTCCCCTCCCCTATTCACTATAATCTCCCCCTATTCACTATAATCTCCCCACCCTCTATTCACTATAATCTCCCAACCCTCTATTCACTATAATCTCCCCACCCTCTATTCACTATAATCTCCCAACCCTCTATTCACTATAATCTCCCCACCCTCTATTCACTATAATCTCCCCACCCCTATTCACTATAATCCCCCAACCCTCTTCACTATAATCTCCTCACCCTCTATTCACTATAATCTCCCCTCCCCTATTCACTATAATCTCCCCCTATTCTCTATAATCTCCCCACCCTCTATTCTCTATAATCTCCCCACCCTCTATTCACTATAATTTCCCCACCCTCTATTCACTATAATCTCCCCACCCCTATTCACTATAATCTCCCCCACCCTCTATTCACTATAATCTCTCCTTTCCCTATTCACTATAATCTCCCCTACCCTCTATTCACTATAATCTCCCCCACCCACTATTCACTATAATCTCCCCCACCCTCTTCACTATAATTTCCTCCCACCCTATTCACTATAATCTCCCCCACCCTCTATTCACTATAATCTCTGAGGAATGGCACGGGGGATACGGTTTAAGATGCCACCGCTGCTGCCAAAGTCTGACGAACTGGGGGTGTTTGGTTGCCCCAGTTCCTTTTTCAGGGGAATTTATGATCCCACTTTCCAGTTCTGGGTTCGGAATTTGCAGCTCTCTGGCGCCCACTTTACCCTCAGGTCAATCAGGGAACTACACCTAGGATAAGTAGTCGTCAGACGGGCCACCTGAATGTATACTGGCTATTAGGCACTCTGCAGTGAGGGCGATAACCTATTCCCGTCCCAGGTGGAATATACACTTATCAAACCCTATCCGTCACTGCCAGAGTCTCACAGATACCCCAAAACACACTTCACCACCACCAGCTACTGGTTCTATGAATATCGGGTCAGGAGCCAACCCCAATCAGTAGCTTTGGCTTAATTTAGCACGGAGGTCGTGAGTATACGTTTATAGAGCAAGGAGAAACGAAGCTAGTAATTTTATATTTTACTCCAAAAAGGCAGTGTTTACAAAAGTACACAAGATATTATAAAGGGAGACATTACAATATGTAGAGAGCAATTACAAAGGATAAAAGGTGAAAAAACTTAGTTATCTCATCATGGTTAGCCATGCGGTATGGGTGTGGGGAAGTGGTTCCCAAGGTCCAGGGTTCAGTCCACAGCAGGGATGGTATTTGCTGTCCTCCTCCGAGCCCTGAACTGCCTGCAAAATGTCTGTCTCTGTTTTATAGTAGATCCCTAAACTAAGGAATTTCCCCTGGGCTGAACCCTCTGGGTGGGTTAGGGAGCTCCCTTTCTGAACAGTTATGAAATACTCTATTACCCATGTCTCTTAGGGTGAACCTCGTAGAAGAAAGACAAAATTATTATGCTCAAAATGACGTGGGTTCGTGGCTACATGACCTGCTTATGGAGAAATCTATTCCTCGGATTCTGATAGTTCTGGGTCCTAGAGATTTCACTGGGGTGTAGGTCTACCGATGGGCATGCAAATATGTAACTTTCATATCTATAGCACCAACTGGGGTCAAGATATGCCCTAATATGTTTCTACATGAACAATAGAGCACATGTTCTGGAGCGGCCTCAAACCTGATTCAGCTGGTCATTAGAGCTACTCAGGGAGTGCTAGCAAACTATCACGTTACACAGCGTGTGTAGTGAGAAGGAGCTGGGAGGGGGTCAAAAAGCCCACAGCGTGTGTCTGTGGAGAGTGTCCGTGAGCCATGGAGTGTTCTAGAAATGTGTGATGATAAAGAAAACCATACAGCATACTTATATTATTGTGACACCTCCCCCTTTTGGACTGCGCTATGGAGGCAGGACTTATCGGTACTCCTCCATGCACACCTCAGCAGGTTCGCCCCGGCAGGACAACCCATCGGCATTGCCATGCTCACTGCCCTTTTTGTGTTTCACGGCAAAATCATACTGTTGGATGGCAGGGCTCCAGCGTAGCAACCTTCCGTTAGTACCAGACACGGATTTCAGCCAGCTCAAGGGGTTGTGGTCGGTCACCACAGTGAAGGAGCGACCGTACAGGTAGGACTGTAAACATTGCAGGACCCAGACCATGGCCAGGCACTCCTCTATGGTGGAATAGGCCACTTCCCTCAGCAGAAGATTCCCGCTCAGGTACAACACGGGGTGCTCTTAGTTCCCCGAGTTGACCTGGCTGAGCACAGCACCAAGGCCAAACTCGCTGGCATCGGTCTGTACCATGAACGGCCGACTGCTTTTAACACAGGAGAGTTTCTCAGGGCTGTTTTCAAAGCGTGGAAGGCCACCTCACAGCCGTCTGTCCAGTAGACTGGAGTAGCTTCTTCCTGGTGAGGTCCTTCAAGGGCTTTGGAAGGCTGCTATAGTTCTGAACAAAGCACCTATAGTACCCTGCAGTGCCCAGGAAGGACATCACCTGTTTCTTGGTCCTGGGGGTGGGCCAGGACCCGATAGCATCCACTTTCCCAGGTTCTGGCCTCATAGAACCCCCGCCTACCCGGTGCCCAGGTAGTGGACCTCGCTCATGCCCATCTGCCACTTTCCCGGCTTGATGGTCAGGCCTGCTTGGTGAACACACTTGAGCACCTCCTGGAGATGCTGAAGGGGTTCCTCCCAGGAGGAGCTGAAGACGGGGAAATGTCATCCAGGTACGCCACTGCGTACTTCTCCAGTCCCTGAAGCAGGTGGTTGACCATCCGCTGGAAAGTGGCAGGTGCATTCTTCATGCCGAAGGGCATGACCATGGACTCGTACAGTCTGAAGGGGGTGATAAAGGCGGATTTCTCCTGCGCCTCGGGGCTCAGGGGAATCTGCCAGTATCCCCGACTCAGATCCATGATTGATAAGTATTCTACGTTTGCTAACCGCTCAAGCAGCTCCTCGATGCACCGCATTGATGCGCATCAGAGGCAGTGATAGCATTGAGCCCCCTGTAGTCCACGCAGAACCGGGTGGTTCGATCCTTCTTTGGCACCAGGACTACAGGTGTGGCCCACGCACTCTTGGACCATGGAATTACACCCAGCTGCAACATCTCATCGAACTCCTGGCGCATAACCTGCTGCACTTTGTAGGAGATCCGATAGGGTGTTCGCTGTAGTGGGGCGTGATTCCCGGTGTCCACTTCGTGGACCGCTATCTCAGTCCTTCCGAGTCGGTTGGTAAACACGGCCTGGAAGCGTTCCAGCACGGTTCGCAGCTGCGACTGCTAGGGTGCGGTTAGCGAGGCTCTTACCTCCACGTTCTCGATGGACCCACCGGCCTTGGCTTGGGCCAGCTTTTCCAGGAGGGGTCTTCCTCCCTGTCCTCAGGCAGATTGCAGACCGGTAGGAAGCAGACTTCATGTTCATGATGAGCCTTCATCATATTGACGTGAAATGCCTTGCGTCTACCCCGAGTGTAGTCAAGAGTGGCCACGTAGGTGACTGAGTTGAGCTGTTGGTGCACGATGTACAGGCCTTCCAGGCTGCCTGAAGCTTATCCTTTGGTACGGGGACCAGCATCCACACCTTCTGACTCACCTGGTAGGTCCGCTCCCGGGTGTTCTGGTCGTACCAGTGCTCTGGTCAGCCTGAGCCTGCGTCATGTCATGCACCAACTGCGTCAAGGTCTGCATCTTGTCACGGAAGCGCATGACATAATCCACAATGGACACTTCTGAACGGTTCAGCTCTTCCCAGGATTCCGTTACCAACCCAAGGGGTCCCCGGACTCGCCTGCCGTACAGAAGCTCGAAGGGGGAGAACCCCGTCGAGGCCTGCGGGACCTCTTGGTAAGCGAATAGGAGGTGTGGGAGGTACCTCTCCTAATCGCGCCCTTGGGTCTTAACCAACATTTTTAGCATCTGTTTGAGGGTACCTGTGACGATTCCTGGAGTGGACCCTCTGGGTCACGATACCAACCCACCCAGGGCGAGCTGACCTAGTGAGAATCACCCCTTATACAGGGAGCGTCAGGGGCACACCCAGGGGGTAAAGTACCACGACTGTTGGAACCAGGGGGCCAGCTCGCAGGATTCGGAAGTGTGCAAAGCGAGGACATGGGAACACGCAGAGTACAGGATAGTGCAAGGCGTGTTCACAGAGACACACAGGATACAGAAAGTGCAGGGCATGTACACGGCAACGAGTAGAGTACAGGATAGTGCAAGGCGGGGGCACGCAGGGTACAGGATAGTGCAGGGTGTGTACACGGAGGCACGCAGCAGACAGGAGTGCGTATAGCGTGCGCAGAGAAACACTTGGTTAAGAGGCAAAACGGCGCGTGCGGGGAAGCACGCCTGGGTACAAGGCAAAGCAGAGCACGTAATGGAAAGCACGCCTGGGTACAAGGCAAAGACAGGGCATGCGCTGGGAAGCACGTTAGAGCACAAGGCAAGGGACCTGAGTATAGAGAGCAGCCGAGCATGGACCAAGAAGGTCTACCTAGGAAGCACAACAATAATCAGGCACCGCCTACAGCCTGATATAGGGCAAGTGTGCTGAAACTTCCGAGTCAGGTCCTCCAGGACCATAGAGATGTCAGAGATGGAGCGGCCATAGTCAGGCTCAGGAAAAAGAGCATGCATGCTGGACAAGGACCTGGAGTTGAGTGAGCAGCCACATAGTCAAGCGCGGGAGGTGCGCGTGCGCACTCGACAAGACTCACGGGCCTGACGCGATACCGGAAGTGAAGTCGGGTACTGAGGCCCGGGGCCGGAGGAATGCGGTGAGAGCGGCATGACAGTACCCCCTCTTTACGCACCCCTTTTCTAATGCTGGAAAGAAACTTAGACAAAATCTGGAGTGCTTGGATATTCTCCCAGGGTTCCCAAGACCTTTCTTCAGGACCAAAACCCTTCCAGTCAATTAAGAAAAGGGTTTTCCCTCTTACCTTCTTCATGGCCAGGATATCATTTACCTCAAATTCATCCCCACGCCAACAGGCTAAGGTGTGTGGCCCAGAGAAGAATGAAATCGATTGAGCACCACGGGCTTGAGGAGGGACACATGGAAGGAATTGGTAATGCGGAGCGACTCGGGTAGCTTCAATTTGTATGCCACATCATTAATACGCTTGAGGATCTCAAAAGGACCAATGTGTCGAGGACCCAGTTTGTAAGATGGTACCTTAAGGCGAATGTATTTGGAGGAAAGCCACACCTTGTCACCAGGGAGAAAAGGAGGAGAGTCCAGGGGCCTTTTATCTACATGGTGTTTCAGCCTGGCTTGTGCATTTTTGAGAGCAGTTTTGGTCTCCTGCCAGACCCTGGAGAACTCCCGAGACGAGGTACCAGTAGAGGCACACTGGGATGTTGTCCGAAGACGATGAAGAAGGGAGACTTGGAGGAAGATTCACTGGTGTGGTTATTGTAAGCAAACTCTGCCCATAGAAGTAAACTGACCTAGTCATTCTGATGAGCATTCGAAAAGTGACGGAAATAAGACGTGAGGATTTGATTCGTACGCTCTACTTGCCCATTGTTTAGGGATGGTAGGCAGAGGAAAAGTCCAGTGTCACTTTCATAAGCCCACAAAGAGCTCTCCAGAAGCGGGAGGTGAATTGAACTCCTCTGTCCGACACGATGTGCAGAGGGAAGCCGTGAATTCTAAAAATGTGAGTGATGAAAATCTTTGCCAATTCAGGAGCAGAGGGCAGTCCGGGAAGAGGAACAAAATGGGCCATTTTTGAGAATCGATCCACAACCAACAGGATCACAGTACAACCAGAGGAACGAGGCAAATCAGTAATAAAATCCATGGCTATGTGCTGCCATGGAGCCGAAGGTACTGGGAGAGGAAGCAGAAGGCCGGAGGGTGGTTGTCTGGGTACCTTGTTCTTGGCGCAGGATGGACAAGAAGCCACAAAGTCTTTGACATCCTGGGAAAGATATGGCCACCAATAGTAGCGGGATAACAGGGATAGAGTCTTCTTGACTCCAACGTGGCCGGCTATTTTGGATGAATGTCCCCAGCATAACACTCGTTTTCGGTTGCTCTCGGCCACAAAAGTCCTTCCTGGAGGTAAGGAAGTCAAGTTGACAGGAGCCACTGTAATTATCTTAGTGGGGTCGATGACGTGCAGGTTCCTCTTCAGTATCGGTTGACTGGAAAGACCTAGATAAAGAGTCGGCTTTAACGTTTTTATCGCCTGGCCGAAAGTGAAGTTCAAAGTCAAAGCGGGCGAAGAACAAGTACCACCTGGCTTGCCGAGGGTTGAGCCTTTGTGCAGACTGGATGTACGCCAGGTTTCTCCATTCCTCCAAGGACAACTTAATGGCCAATAACTCTTCGCCAATGGAGTAATTTTGCTCAGATGAGGAGAGGATGCGTCTACCTCAAGAGTGAAAAGTTTACTAACCTCTGGACGGTGAAACAGGAGCCGTGGCAAAGGATAGAAAAGCGTCCTCTGCCTCAGTAGACCAAGCATTAGGATTAGCTCCTTTGCGAATAAGAGTCGAAATAGGCCGAACCAGAGAGGAGAAATGGGGGACGAACTGCCGATAGTAATTCGCAAAGCCAAGGAAGCGCTGGATTGCTTTCACCCCATGGGGCCGTGGCCAATCGAGAATGGCAGACACTTTTGCCGGGTCCATGCGTAGACCAGAGTCCGAGATAATGTACCCCAGGAATGGTAAAGACGTTTGTTCGAAGACACATTTCTCGATCTTGGTGTAAAGGCGGTTCTCTCTTAGACGCAGGAGTACTTGGCGCACGTTCTTTCTGTGGGTAGACAGATCTGGAGAAAACACGAGGATATCATCCAGGTAGACCACTACGCAGGAGTACAGCATATCTCGGAAAACGTCGTTCACAAACTTCTGGAACACCGCTGGAGCGTTGCATAGGCCGAAGGGCATGACCAAATACTTATAGTGGCCGTCTCGGGTGTTTAAGGCGGTCTTCCAATCCTCACCAGAACGAATATGGATCAAGTTGTAGACCCCACGATGATCCAGCTTGGTGAAAATTTGCGCCCCTCTTAGGCGGTCAAAAAGCTCCGGGACCAGAGGCAGTGGGTATTTGTTTTTGACCGTGATGTCGTTCAGCCCTCTATAGTCTAGTCTATGCAGGGACGGAGGGAGCCGTCTTTCTTTTTGACAAAGAAAAACCCCGCTCCTGCGGGCGAGGAAGACTTACGGATGAAACCTCTGGCTAAATTTTCCTGGATATACTCCGACATAGCTTGGGTTTCGGCAGGAGATAACGGGTATATTCTACCCCTGGGTGGGGTAGAGCCAGGGACGAGATCAATCGGACAGTCATATGGTCGATGTGGAGGCAGAGTCTCAGCCTCTTTCTTGTCGAAGACATCTGCGAAAAACCAGTAAGCTGAGGGCAAACTTGCAGGTGCCAAGGACGGACAGGCAGAACCCATCGGATGGACGGACAGCAGGCACCTCCTCTGACAAGATGGTCCCCAATGGAGTACATCGCCGGATCGCCAGTCAAGAGTTGGCTCATGTGCTCGTAACCAAGGAAGACCAAAAAGAAGCGTGTGAGACAAAGTCAACAGAATGTGGAAGATCTTCTCTCGATGCAGGGCTCCAATCTGCAGCTCTACTTCTTCGGTGACCTTGGTAACGGTCTCCTGCAAAGGCTTACCGTTGACCGAAGCTATCAGCCGAGGAGTCTCCAGGGACCTGACAGGAATCCGATATTTTTTAACTGCCTCGAGCCTGATGGAGTTCCCTGCTGCACCTGAATCCACATAAGTGTTATGTTTTGGTAGCTGAGGAGAGCAGGCAAAAATGGAAATACACCAGAGAGGTTGGAATCTACTGGATTGCAGTACCCTGACTAACCACCACAACTAAAGGAAGCTTACTGATACTTACTGCAATCCCAAAAAACCCTAAAAAAAGCCAACGCTACTAATTGCAAAAACACCTGAGATCACACGACCTCTACCACCTAAATTAGTTCTCTGGTGTAACAAAACTAAGCCGCAGCCACAGAAAAAAACTGGAAAAGGCAAATGAACAAACAACAGTGGCTCCAGAGGAACCGAGAGGAGCCCAAGCCCCCCGGGGAGGGGAACCTGGCCAACCTCACAGAAATGCAGAGAAATATGCAAATGGCAAGCACAAAAACAAAAAAACAGAAAATATCTTATCTGAGAGCAGGAGAAGAGGTAAGACTCAGCAAGCTTCCAAGTTAACCAGGAAACAACGTTGAGACAAGAACAATTGATCACCGGCAACCATGATGGGGGAAACCTCCCTTATATCCAGCCAGTCTGTGATTCCTGATTGCCAATCCTCATTGAATGGTTCAGTACTGTTTGTAACCACCAGAGGGAGCTTCTGCTCAGAATTCATTTCTAAAACATTCATAACAGTACCCCCCCCTTGAGGAGGGGTCACTGAACCCTCATTTGTGCAACCAGGTCAGTCAGGATGAGCTCTGTGATACGCACGGATCAGTCTCCTAGCATGGATGTCCGAAGCAAACACCCAAGAATTGTCCTCCTGACCATAACCTCTCCACTTAACCAAATACTGGAGTTTCCATCTAGAAAAACGAGAATCCAATATTTTCTCAACCACATACTCCAGATTGCCCTCAACCAAAACAGGGTCAGGGGGCGCAGCCATAGGAACCACTGGCTCGACAAACCTCTTCAATAAGGACTTGTGGAACACGTTATGAATCTTAAATGTCCCTGGAAGAAGTAAACGAAAGGAAACAGGATTAAGAATCTCCATGATCTTATAAGGTCCAATGAACCAAGGCTTAAACTTAGGAGATGCAACTCTCATAGGGATATTTCTTGAGGACAACCAGACCAAGTCCCCCACTTTAAACCGAGGACCATCAGTCCTATGCCGGTTGGCAAACCGCTGGGCCTTCTCCTGAGAGAGGGACAACCTCTCCACTACCTGGTCCCAAATCTGCTGCATACGCTCCACAACAGAGTCAACACCCGGACAGACAGAAGCCTCCGTCTGTCCCGAAGAAAATCGAGGGTGAAACCCAAAATTGCAGAAAAATGGAGACATCAAAGTGGCAGAGCTTGCCCTATTATTAAGAGCAAACTCAGCCAAAGGCAAAAAAGAGACCCAGTCATCTTGATCAGCAGACACAAAGCATCTCAGATAAGTCTCCAATGTCTGGTTTGTTCTCTGTTTGTCCATTAGTCTGAGGATGAAAAGCAGAGGAGAAAGACAATTGAACACCAAGTTTAGAACAAAAAGTCCTCCAAAATCTGGAAACAAACTGGACTCCTCTGTCAGACACAATGTTCTCAGGAATGCCGTGTAACCGAACCACGTGCTGAAGGAACAAAGGCACCAATTCGGAGGAGGAAGGCAACTTAGGTAATGGCACAAGACGTACCATCTTGGAAAACCTATCACAAATCACCCAGATAACGGTCATTCTCTGAGAAACAGGGAGGTCGGAAATAAAATCCATAGAGATATGGGTCCATGGTCTCTTGGGCACAGGCAATGGCATCAACAAACCACTAGAGCGAGAGCAAGGCTTGGAGCGAGAGCAAGTCCCACAGGACTGCACAAACTCCCTGACGTCACGAGACAAAGTAGGCCACCAAAAGGACCGACTCACCAAGTCTCTGGTACCAAAAATTCCGGGATGACCGGCCAACGCGGAACAATGAATCTCAGACATCACACTCTGCTTCCACTGGTCTGGGACAAACAATTTCCCAACAGGGCAGCGCTCGGGTTTATCCTCCTGACACCCCTCCAGAGCCAGTCTCAAATTGGTGAGATGGCGGAAAGAACTACACCCTCTTTCAAAATAACAGCAGGATCAGATAACTCAGGAGAGTCCGCAAGGAAACTCCTGGAGAGGGCATCTGCCTTAACATTCTTAGTGCCAGGAAGAAAGGAAACCACAAAATTAAAACGTGTGAAAAACAAGGCCCACCTGGCCTGTCTAGGATTAAGTCGCTTGGCTGATTCCAGATAAACCAGATTCTTATGGTCCGTGAGGATCACCAGCTGATGTTTGGCTCCCTCCAGCCAATGTCTCCACTCTTCAAAAGCCCACTTCATGGCCAATAACTCCCGATTACCCACGTCATAATTACGTTCAGTTGGAGAAAATTTTCGAGAGAAAAAAGCACAAGGGTTACTTTTAGAGGTCTCAGGATCTCTTTGGGACAAAACGGCACCTGCCCCAATTTCAGAGGCATCAACCTCCACCTGAAATGGTAGAGAAACATCAGGCTGCCGTAGAACAGGAGCAGAAGAGAATCTCTGTTTAAGTTCCTGAAATGCAGAGACTGCCTCAGGAGGCCAATTCACCACATCAGAACCCTTTTTGGTCAAATCAGTCAATGGTTTAACAATAACAGAGAAATTACCAATAACATTTACGATAAAAATTGGCAAAACCCAAGAATCTCTGAAGAGCCTTTAATGAAGTAGGTTGGACCCAATCACAGATGGCCTGAACCTTGACCGGGTCCATTTCAATAACAGATGGAGACAAAATGAATCCCAGAAATGAGATCCTCTGTACGCCAAAAAGACACTTTGATCCCTTTACATACAGAGCATTCTCTCTCAAAATCTGGAACACAGTCCGAACATGTTTCACATGAGAGTCCCAGTCATTGGAAAAAATCAAGATATCATCCAAATAAACAATCAGAAATTTATCCACAAAATCCCTGAAAATGTCATTCATGAAGGACTGGAAGACGGAAGGAGCATTAGTGAGCCCAAAGGGCATCACTAGGTACTCAAAATGCCCCTCTGGGGTATTAAACGCTGTCTTCCATTCATCCCCGTGCTTAATGCGAATAAGGTTACAAGCCCCCCTGAGGTCAAGCTTGGTAAACCAAGTAGCACTTTTCACCCTGGAAAACAGGTCAGAAATCAAGGGTAACGGATATTGATATTTCACAGTGATATTGTTCAAGAGACGATAATCAATACACGGCCTTAATGAACCATCCTTTTTGGCCACAAAGAAAAAACCGGCACCCAAGGGTGAAGAGGATGGTCTGATATGACCCTTCTCCAATGACTCCTTGATATAAGACCGCATAGCGTCATGTTCAGGTACAGACAAGTTAAAAAGGCGACCTTTAGGGAATTTACTACCAGGCACTAATTCAATAGCGCAGTCATAGCTCCTATGGGGGGGCAAGGATGCAGATTTACTTTTGCTAAACACATCAGAAAAATCAGTCAAAAAGTCAGGCACATCTTGAGCCTGGGGAGAGGCAGAAAAAACAGGAGTGTTGGTGAGTCGCACACACCAGGGTTATGGGGTACTCGGCACCGAGCCCATTGAAGTCTATGGGGAATGTCACAAGTAGCACAGCTCGGTCCGTTGCCCTGGGCGCTCATACAAAGGGGGATATTTACAGGGGATTGTAGTAATAGTTCGTGACGCCACCTGTGGTTTCTGATCAGGGTGACCAGCGCTGCAGGGTGAATCCTCTGAGGGTTGGGGCAGCAAGGTGTTAAGTCTCCCACAGGCGAGACTGGATGGATCCCTCAGGGTGATATGGCGGTGCAGGGTAATAAGGCAGACACACACAAATCAGTCTCTTTCCATACCTTTACTGGTGATGGTTGCAGGTATGTCCCGGGAAGCTGCTCAGGGTGGAGAATGCACATCCAGGTAATCACTGTGTAGGTTTAGGGCCTCCTTTCTCTTTAATGTGTGTGAGTCCTAACTTGCGTGAAGCGAAGTTTAACTCCTTCTCCTCTCTACGCCCGGCTGACCTTGTGATGAGGTCTTTTTGTGGACAGAACAGTGTCTTTATGGCGGTACCTGCCAGACTCCCGTCTTCCCTGACCCCGGTTACGTATCGGCACTTAGGGCTACCCTCTGCGACTTGAAGTTCAGCAGGGATTCCGGTTTTCTCTCACTAGCCGTAAAGGTTCCAGCAATACTTCGGACCCGGTGTCCGGTTAAGTTGAGTGAAGGTGATCTGTCACCGAAGTCACTCCTTCCTAGGTCACCACTCGCCTGTCGTCCTACACACACCTTAATATGAGCACAGGCAGCAGTGGATGTCAGCTACTCCTGAGGTAACTCCGTACAGAGATCTCGTGTCTGCTCTCCCTGAGGTAACACCAACGACTCCTCTAGCGTTCAGCTAGATTGTCTTTTGCTCACTGCTGTCTCAAGGGCTCCCTCTGGTGGAACCAGGAAAAATGTCAGGTGTTGTGTGCTTATCAGGTATTTGTAATTACCTTTCTGTGCATTCTCCTGGGAACATGTGTACCAAGCGCAGCTGGGCCACACATCCCCCCCCTAGTTATCGTCAGCACTCCCGGGCTGAAAAAGGAAAAAACAATTTTTATAATAACATAACAACATAACTATAAACATAACTCATCCCTTGCGGGAGGTAAGGACACTTTAACGTTACATTTTGTACAAGTGCAAAATAGAAAAATATCAAAATACTTTTCACAATAAATACAATATTCTTGTGGAGGACCCACACCAAAAACCTCCCACAGTGGTCCTGGGTGGGCTGCAGGACTTCTGTGCTGCAGACCTCACTCAAGGCCACACCATACGGGTTTTTCTTCAGAGGTAGATAAATATGGCTTTATGTAAAACCAAGATGGGGCACCGAAGTGCGAACTATTTACATCACAGTTTTTGGGCTGGCAAAGTCCTCAGCCACGCAGTCCTTCAAAACAGCATTTCACATATAACATTCTCAATAAAGTGCAATTCTCTTCATAACTTTGTACAATTAAGTAAACCCTGTCTGGGTCATACTAGATTAATTTGCTAGGACTACTCTTGGTACCTAACAGGTAACCTTCCTTTCGTTGTACGTACTGACCTACGTGGTGTGGTGTCAGGTATAGTAGCCTCTGGCCTATCTGTTCTGCGTGCTGGCAAACTGTAATACTGCCTTAACCTCTCTAGGGATCTGGCAAGCATACTTGTGGCTGGGCGATGCGGTTCTGTTTCGCCAGGGGATTCTTCTGGTAGTTCCATGTCTTGAGGTTCCACTTCTTGAGATACTACTTCTGAGGATGCTACAGGAGCAGATTCTTCTTGAACTATTTCTTCTGCTGCGGCAACTGGCTCAACTGGACGTTGAAGCGCTTCTTGTGGTTGGTAAAATTGAAGTACTGGAATAATCACAGCGTCCCCGATACAAGGCCAATCTGCAGGAAAATCTCCTAGGTCCGTGTGTATGACTTCACCTGATTTCTCTTTTTCCATAACAAGTTCTTCCTCATGAAGTTTTAACATGTCTGGACACAGTTTTAGGTGGTCTCTGGATACCGTGGTAGTCGTTTTTCCTTCATCTTTGCTAATGGTACAGGTTTTCCTGTTGTCAAATTTGGAATTTTGCACGACATATGGCTCTTGTTCCCACTGATCATCCAATTTGTGCATTCTTCTTTTTCTTTTTAGCACAATTTCTCCAGGCATAAAAGGCTTAGCTGGCGCACTTTTGTTGTAGTTCTTCTCTTGCTTTTCCCTTACTTTATTGAGACTATCTTCCACGCAGGCTTGTACTCTCCTGTACTGTTCCTGTCAGTTCGTGTCCCAATCTTCAGTATTAACATCAGCTTCTGGTTCTACAACACCAAGTTCCAAATCCATGGGCAGCTTTCCTGGTCTTGCTCGCATAAGGTAGGCTGGAGTGCAGTTGGTGGAACTCACTGGTATGTGATTGTACAGATCTACCAGGTCAGGTAGTATTTCTTGCCACCGATTCCTCTCCTCAAGTGGTACCGTCTTCAGCAGATCAATGACTATGTGATTCATCTTTTCACAGAGACCATTGGTTTGGGGGTGGTACGGTGTGGTTCTTATCTTCTTACACCCGTACAAGTGACAGAATTCCTTAAACAGTTCAGCTTCAAAGGCAGGACCTTGATCAGTTAGCACTTGCTCTGGATATCCATGGGGTCTGCAGAAACACGCCTGAAACGTCTTTGCTGCTGTTTCAGCTGTCAGATCTTTAACAGGGGCGACCATGAGTATCCTGACCTGCTTGGTGACAACTTAACATGGTCCAATGCCACGATCTCCAAGGGACGAGTCGTCTTGATGGGTTGCAGGGGTGCTTTCTGGCTACTGTAGTCTTTCCTTCGGAGGCTACAGGACGCACAGTCTTTACACCATTTCTCGATGGAACTTCGCATTTCCACCCAGTAGAACGACACTTCAGTAGGGTTTCCAGCTTCTTCCAGCCAAAGTGCCCCGCTCGATCGTGGTAGGCTTCCAGCACCATCTGGATGTCCGTTCTTGGCACTACTATCTGCCATACCATCTGATGGGTTCTGGGGTTGACGTACCTTCGGCACAGCTTCTCTCGGTAGATAAACAGCCGGCTTCTCTCATTCCACAGCTGCTTTGCTTGTTGAGACGCATCCTTCTCCAAGGAGGAACCTTCCTGAGTTATCAGTTCCTTGATGTGGCTGACAACCGGGTCACTGTTCTGGGTCTCCTTCCAGCTGTGGTGAGGTAAAGGGTTTAACGTCTTACCACGCTGCCTCCTGTAGGCTCGTTGCTCGTGGATCGTCCCATTTCTGTGGAATGCAGGTAGCTCGATCTCTTCTAGATCATCCATTTCCTCTTCCGTGTCGGATTCATGCGGCATTCTGGACAAGGCGTCAGCATTGGCGTTCTTACGGCCCACCCTGTACTTGATTGTGAATTGATAATTCGACAGCCGAGCCATCCAACGTTGCTCCATGGCTCCCAGCTTGGCTGTTTCAAGATGTGTCAAGGGGTTATTGTCTGTGTACGCGGTGAACTTGCTGGAGGCTAGGTAATGCTTGAATCTTTCTGTAATGGCCCAGACCAGCGCCAGGAACTCCAACTTGAAGCTGCTATAGTTCTCTGGGTTTCTCTCGGTCGGCCGGAGCTTCCTGCTTGCATATGCGATGACTTTTTCTTGGCCATTTTGCTTCTGACTGAGGACAGCTCCCAATCCTTCATTGCTGGCATCAGTATACAGCAGGAACGGTTGGCTGTAGTCAGGATAGGCTAAGATTTCATCGCCTGTCAGGATCTCCTTCATCTCTTTGAACGCCTCAGCTTGTTCTTTACCCCAGTGGAATGGAGGATTTCTGCTCTTGAGGGGTTGTCCTACCAGGAGGTCCTGCAGAGGCGCTGCTTTCTTGGTGTAGTCCTTTACAAACCTCCGGTAGTAACCTGTCAGTCCCAGGAACTGGCGCACCTGTTGTGAATGGGTTTGAGATGAGTTCTGAGCAGAGACTCCCTCTGGTGGTTACAAGCGGTACTGGTCTGTTCAGTGAAGATTGTGAGGACTGGGAATCAGGTGTTACTGACTGGTCTTATATAAGGGAGTCACCTTCCCATCAGGGTTGCTGGTGATCAATTGTTCTGGTCTGAATCCTTCATTCCTGTTTCCCTTGTAGCCTGCTGTGTCGTGTCTGCATCTCCTGCTAACAGATGACATTTTCTTCTTTTTGTTTTTTGTGCTATATTTTTGCATTTTGTCCTGCACTTCTGTGGGGGCCTTCAGGGTCCCCTTCGGGGGCTTTTGCCCTCTCAGTTTAGTTCAGCCACTGATGTTTGTACTTTTGCTTTTTCCAGTTTTTTCAGTGGCTGCTGTTTTGATTTTGTTACACCAGAGAACTAATTTAGGTGGTAGAGGTCGTGTGATCTCAGGTGTTTTTGAAATTAGTAGAGTTGGTGCTTTGCAGGGTTTTTTGGGATTGCAGTAAGTGTCCTTCCTATCCTTTTCTATTTAGTTAGTTTGGGCCCCAGCGTTTGCTCATACTATTTTCTTTCTGTGTCAGTATTTCATCTTGTCTAACCGCCATTACATGTTTGGGGGCTTTCTATTATCTTTGGGGTTCTGCTCCGGGGCAGATAGCTTTCCTCTTTCTATCTTTAGGTGTAGTTAGTTTCTCAGGCTGTGACGAGGCGTCTAGGACCAACGTAGGAACGCTCCACGGCTGCCTCTAGTTGTGGTGGTTAGTCAGGGTACTGCAATGTCATAGATTCCAACTGCTCTGGTGTATTGCCTTTTTACCTGCACTCCTCAGCTACCGAAACATAACAGTATCACCGGCCTAAAAATTGAAAATTGTATGAGAATGAGTCGCACATAGTACCAGGGCTATGGGGTACTCGGCACCGAGCCCATGAAAGTCTATGGGGTTTGTCACTGGCAGCAGGAGTCGGTCCGTGGCCCTGGGCGCTCATACAATGGGGGATATTTACAGGGATTTGTAGTTAGTTCGTGACGCCACCTGTGGTTTCTGATCAATTGGACCAGCGCTGCTATATGGATCTTCACAGGGGATGTTATGGGGCAGGTAGATGGGAAGTCTCCCACAGGCGAGACTGGTCCCTGGAAGTCTATGGTGATGATGCAGGGTGTAGTAAATGAAACAGTCTCACACAAGGCAATCTCTTTCCATACCTTTACTTGCAGATGTTTCAGGCAGGTTCTCCCCGGAGCACTGTGAGGCGAAGGATGCACATTCAGACTCCCCCACGGGTAGGTATATGGCCTCCTGTCCTTTGCACTGTGTGATCCAGTCCTGACCTGCATGTAGCTAAGTCTGACTCTGTCTCTGTTCTGTACCTGGCTGAATTGGTGATCGGACCTTCTATTTGGTAGAACAAGTCTTTTCAGGCTGATGAAGCCGACTCCGTCCTCCTGATCCTGTTGCTTAACAGCTCTGTGGTACCCTGGGACTTGTAGTCCTACAGGAACTCCGGTGTTCTCCTAAAGGTTGTAGAAATCCTTAAAGGCTCGGACCCCGATGTCCGGTGACTTGTTAGGGAGAGCTATTAATGCTCCTTTTTCCCTCTGCTTCCACTTGCCTTCGACCCTACCCGGGTCCTGCTCACAACACACATTGGCAGCAGGCAAGCTGCCTCTTCGCCGCTCTCTAAGCGTCGGCACGCTTCTTAGTCAGATTTGCTTCAGATTTAGCTCTGACCAGACTAGGGTGGTTTCAGTACACACCCGTACCAGCCTCCATGTATAGGCTCTAAGCAGCTCTCTTTCTGACAGAGCTGGGGCTCAGAACTGAGCTAAACTTCTCTCCTCTCCTCTGATCTTATCTGAGCTGCTCCGTGAGCTGCTCTGGCAATTCTCTGACAAAGTGAAACTAAAACTGAGTTTATGTGTGCCTGCAACCAGCTCCCTCTAATGATCTCCTAAGGTAAGCTGGAATGTGTGTGTGCATATTGACCTCTAGTGGGGTCCTCTGTCAGTGCACCCTTCTGGAGATGTGGATTCAGTCGCAGCTGGGCTCCACAGTACTCACAGAAGGGAAAAAATATTGTGAAAGAAAAAAGGTTGTCAGAGTTGTCAGAGATATTTTTCTGTTTGTTGCATTTTTTTTTTTTTTTTCCCTCTGTATCTCTGGGTGCTGGGGAGGATCTTTTCTCTCAATGGAGTTTGCACAGTTGTCTGGCCGTGTGGATCAGCTTGCCACTGAGGTTCAGAGTATTGCTGCATATCTTGCTAGGTTGCCTGTTGTGGAACCTAGGATCCCCATGCCAGATTTGTTTTTGGGGATCGAGCTAAGTTTCAGAATTTCAAAAATAATTGTAAATTGTTTTTTGCCTTAAAATCTAAGTCCTCAGGAAACGCAGCGCAGCAGGTTCAAATTTCATCTCTCTCCTGCGCGGCGATCCTCAGGATTGGGCTTTTTCCCTGATACCTGGGGATCCTGTTTTGAGTGATGTTGATGCATTTTTTCAGGCTTTGGGGTTATTGTACGATGAGCCTAATGTCACTGATCAAGCTGAAAAAGCCTTGTTGGCATTAAATCAGGGGCTTGATGACACTGAGTTATACTGTCAGAGATTCCGTAGGTGGGCAGTCCTGACCAAATGGAATGACGACGCTTTGGCGGCCCTTTTCCGGAAGGGTCTGTCGGATAATGTAAAGGATGTTATGGTGGGATTCCCTGTCCCCTCTGGTCTCAATGATTCTATGTCATTAGCGATTCAAATTGACAGACGTTTGCGTGAGCGGAGAAGTATGCGTGGAGTGGTGTTGCCTTGTGAACCAGCTTCTGAATCCATGCAGTGTGATAGAGTGGTGTCTGGGGCACAGCGTCATGAGTTTCGAAAGCGCAATGGGTTATGTTTCTACTGTGGTGACGCCTCTCATGCTATTTCAGTCTGCCCTAAGCGGGGAAGACGTTTTGCACGCTCAGTTGTCTTGGGTAGTGTTCAGACTAAGTTTTTATTAGCTGTCACTCTGATATGCTCTCTGTCCTCATTTTCTGCTCAGGCTTTCGTTGATTCTGGAGCAGCTATTAACCTGATGGATTATGATTTTGCTAAACGTTGTGGATTTCCCTTGATACTGTATAGCAGCAAAAGAATTGGGGATGTAAAACTTAACATTTAATGAACCTAATGTTAAAAAGGGGACACACAGACAATTACCATCCTCCAAACAAACAGTGAAGATACATGATATAATCAGAGAGTAAAGTCCAATAGGGACTACAAAATATAGGAGATATAAATATAAACCAGACAACTTATAGTTTGCTCTGCACCGCAAGAGCAAAAAATTGACTACCTAAATGCAAGTGTATGCATCGCTTATTTGTAAGTCATTTGTCTGGAACGCAATCAAACGTGTGTGAGACAGTATGTATAAAAGGAATGATCTCACCCATTTGAATGGAGATATGCGCTCCAAAATTCATCTCCTAATAAAATATGCATCTGGTCATTTCCAGAGTAGATAAGGCCCTTTCCCAACGCGTTTCCTCCTTTCAGGATTCATCAGGGGATATGGCGACTAGAGACATCTATATCAAATGCATTGCTCTCATGGGGAGAAAAAATCATATAACTCCTCCTTATATCAATTAATAAGACACTCCCACCACCATTCAAACCAATCAGTGCAAAACAAATAATGAATCACCAATCAAATGTGATGTGCATGGTTTAAAAATACATGCCTGTTCAATGAGCTCATAATCATGTTGAAACGCACGCCACATATAACGAAATGCATATAGCGATCCACCGTTTGCCAAATAGTGATCGCGCGCCCTATATTAGTGGCGCATGCGCATTTAGTGACTTCCGGTAATCGCATTCATTGGACCGTCGGTCTACTGAGACTACGTCATTGGCGTCCCACTCTGTGATGTAAAAACCACCGCACGCATGCGTGATACAAATTAAGTGGCTTACGATGTATAAATTCAGTTCGCACATTTCAAGAATAACACAGAACGCACAATTGTGTTGTGTCCTATATTGGGACGTTGAATTAAATCGCAAATTGCGACGAAGGTATAACGCTAATATAAAAGTTGTCACTACACAACAGAAGCATCAAAATACAAATATATTGCGTCCCAAATGGCGTCATTAAATATTATTTTAACCAGTATCACTTATTGCGACCAAAATCATGCCATCTTAGGAGACATTCAATAGTTCACCAAAATCTGACATTAACCATATAGAAACATAAAAAAGGGCGCGCAAGATCATTTTAGCTCATTTTAACTCATTCAATACCGTTATTAACACAGACATAGTATACAAATCCCCAAACGAAGAAAATTGGAGATTGATCCTCTCGCACTAAGAGGTAAATCAAAAAAATATATTCAAGGAGCATCCACATGAGGTGTCCCATGGTACTCCAATCCAAAATATAGATATGGAGAAGAAGGAATATCCTTCTATGTAGAAAAAATGATAATTGGAGCTTCGGCTGGCTTACCACACTATGGAACGATACTTTGATAATTTCATTGATGTATTTGAGGAAGTTTAAAAGGATATAAAATACATAATCAAATATGGAGACCAGCATCCATAGGTCATAATAAAAATAACATTTCAATTTTGGAAGGGAAAAAAAGGAAAAAGAAAAGCCTGACAGATCCCTATCAGGTACCTATTTCCATCCGACCCTACCTAGCAGCGGAGGTTGGAGCCCTAAATTCCTGCGCAGGTGGCCCCCCCGGTCCACGGCGGCTGACCCTAACTAAATCACCCTGCACGACCCTATACTAGAGAAAGCAGGAGTAGGAAAGTTGTTCATTTAAACCATATGGAGAGACAGTTTTTTAGTCGAAAAATCCACTTTGTCTCTCGTTGTAATATTAAATTGTCCCAGTCACCACCACGAATCGGTCTGGGTACCTTATCAATGCCCATGAACTTTATTGCATTAGGGTCTCCCCCATGCTTGAGATTGATATGCCTGGCCACAGGTGTATCCATCTTCCTCGCTATATCTCTCATGTGCTCACCAATTCTCCTCCTGAACTCTCTAATGGTCTTTCCCACATAGATCATACCACATATACAAATAGCCCTGTAAATGACACCTTCACTCCTGCAGTTGATAAAAGAGGTGATCTCAAATTTCCTTGAGTTGTCAGATGCAAAAAATTGTTTGCCAACTTCCATGTTTTTACAGGCAATACAACCACTACATTTGAAACACCCCACAACGTTGGATTTAAGCCATGTTGTTTTTTCAGCATTTACAAAGTGGCTCTTGACCAGTCTATCCTTTAAGGACCTCCCTTTACGAAAGGTAATTTGGGGATGACTAGGCAAGAGATCGCCAATGTCCTGATCCATTTTCAGGATAGGCCAATGGTTTTTCAAAATCCGCCTTAGATCATCGGCCCCGTTATTATATGTGGTGATAAATCTAAGACCCAGAAATTCATCTTCTTGTTTAGGGGATTGAGTCAGTAATTCCATCCTGTTTTTTATTTTGATATCATTATAGGCTCCTTTCAACACATGATCAGGATAACCTCTATCCAAAAATCTATTCCGTAGATCATTTGCTTGATATCTGAAATTATTATCATCTGAGCAATTTCTACGTATCCTTGTATATTGGCCCTTAGGTATACCTTTCTTCTGGGCCAAAGGATGACTGCTCTCCCATCTCAGAAGAGAATTAGTGGCCGTAGGTTTCCTATGAATGCTGGTACTCAGGGTTCCATCATAGTTCTTCTCAATAACCACATCGAGGAATGGCAGTTTTGATGGATTCCATTCATATGTGAAACTCAAACCAATGTCATTCACATTTAGACTCCTGACAAATTCAGCAAAAGATTCTCCTGTACCTTTCCAAATGATAAAAACGTCATCAATAAATCTCAACCATAAAAGAGCCTTTTCAGCTCCGACGACACCATTTTCACCGAAAATCACTATCTCCTCCCACCAGCCCAGGAGTAAATTAGCATACGAGGGGCACAAGGGCTCCCCATCGCAGTACCCCTGAGCTGGTGGTAAAATTTGCGATCAAACACAAAAAAAATTATTATGACCTATGGATGCTGGTCTCTATATTTGATTATGTATTTTATATCCTTTTAAACTTCCTCAAATACATCAATGAAATTATCAAAGTATCGTTCCATAGTGTGGTAAGCCAGCCGAAGCTCCAATTATCATTTTTTCTACATAGAAGGATATTCCTTCTTCTCCATATCTATATTTGGATTGGAGTACCATGGGACACCTCATGTGGATGCTCCTTGAATATATTTTTTTGATTTACCTCTTAGTGCGAGAGGATCAATCTCCAATTTTCTTCGTTGGGGATTTGTACACTATGTCTGTGTTAATAACGGTATTGAATGAGTTAAAATGAGCTAAAATGATCTTGCGCGCCCTTTTTTATGTTTCTATATGGTTAATGTCAGATTTTGGTGAACTATTGAATGTCTCCTAAGATGGCATGATTTTGGTCGCAATAAGTGATACTGGTTAAAATAATATTTAATGACGCCATTTGGGACGCAATATATTTGTATTTTGATGCTTCTGTTGTGTAGTGACAACTTTTATATTAGCGTTATACCTTCGTCGCAATTTGCGATTTAATTCAACGTCCCAATATAGGACACAACACAATTGTGCGTTCTGTGTTATTCTTGAAATGTGCGAACTGAATTTATACATCGTAAGCCACTTAATTTGTATCACGCATGCGTGCGGTGGTTTTTACATCACAGAGTGGGACGCCAATGACGTAGTCTCAGTAGACCGGCGGTCCAATGAATGCGATTACCGGAAGTCACTAAATGCGCATGCGCCACTAATATAGGGCGCGCGATCACTATTTGGCAAACGGTGGATCGCTATATGCATTTCGTTATATGTGGCGTGCGTTTCAACATGATTATGAGCTCATTGAACAGGCATGTATTTTTAAACCATGCACATCACGTTTGATTGGTGATTCATTATTTTGTTTTGCACTGATTGGTTTGAATGGTGGTGGGAGTGTCTTATTAATTGATATAAGGAGGAGTTATATGATTTTTCTCCCCATGAGAGCAATGCATTTGATATAGATGTCTCTAGTCGCCATATCCCCTGATGAATCCTGAAAGGAGGAAACGCGTTGGGAAAGGGCCTTATCTACTCTGGAAATGACCAGATGCATATTTTATTAGGAGATGAATTTTGGAGCGCATATCTCCATTCAAATGGGTGAGATCATTCCTTTTATACATACTGTCTCACACACGTTTGATTGCGTTCCAGACAAATGACTTACAAATAGCGATGCATACACTTGCATTTAGGTAGTCAATTTTTTGCTCTTGCGGTGCAGAGCAAACTATAAGTTGTCTGGTTTATATTTATATCTCCTATATTTTGTAGTCCCTATTGGACTTTACTCTCTGATTATATCATGTATCCTCACTGTTTGTTTGGAGGATGGTAATTGTCTGTGTGTCCCCTTTTTAACATTAGGTCATTAAATGTTAAGTTTTACATCCCCAATTCTTTTGCTGCTATACATTGAAATACATTTTGGGGTATACCTCTATTATATTGCTTTATTGATCATTTATACTTTGGAGCATGGCTGGCTTCCTAACGACTGGAATAGATACTAATCATTGGCTTACTGAAGTAAAGGATATTTTTTCTGATCGTGACTTTCAGCAAAAGAAATATACTCCATCCTTTAACTCTGCATTTAAAGAATTGACTAGAGTATATAAAAACCAGATAGTGTCCTGGTGGGAAGTACAAGGACTGGAATATTACATCAAAGCCGGTATTGTCCCACGCCATTTGAGAATTTCTTTGGCACCAGGCTTGAGATATAAGAGTCCTGATTTATTGAGTAAATGGGAAAGAGAAGCCACTAATAGTTCACTCAAGTTATGCAGATTCTACTTGATGATGAACGTATCACTTTGAATAAATGTAATGAGATATTAAAAGATCAAATTGAGGTCACAAAAAAATTTTCTTCTGAAGCAGAATTTTCTGCAAAAGAATTAGGTGTACAGAATACTCTTGAACGCTTTCAGTATCACCTGAAAGAAAGGAAACACAAACAATTTATTCGTGACCTACAAGATTTTAAAGAAAACAAGGCCTATCTCTTTCCCAATAGACCATCTGAACCTGTTTACACCTCAACAGATACTGAAGCATCTGACATTGAGGGTAACCACAAATCACAGAGGGGTAGACAACGTGGTCGGGGTGGATATCGGAGAAGGGGTTACGATCGGAGATCAAACTATTCTGCCGGTCCAAACTACTCTACTGGTCCTAACCCCTCAACCTCTACTTCTGCTTCTTTTTTAGAGCAAGGTTACCCCTTACGGAGCAGATCAAACCCCACAGGCACACCATTTCAAGGGGAAACCCACAGGTCATAAATTTATCAGATAGGGTTCTAACTGAGACCGAAATGTGTGTGCTAAGTAAAGGGTTGTCTTTTGTTCCGTCTAGTAATTTTGACTCATTTGAGGGTACGAAGGACCTCAATTTATTTGTCAGGAAACTTAAATGGAAGAAATTTCATATTCAATCTCAAAAAAGGACGTGTGATGAATTAGGGGTTTCTGACTCCCTCCTGGAGGATATTAGAGTCCTGTATAACCTCTCTGACACTGACTCTAGTTTAAGTGGTAAAGGTCCTTTTACAGATCTTAAATGCAAGAGTAAAAAAATGCCACCTCCCCAATCAGACCTTACGTCGATCGATATATTTTTGAATTTGGTTTCTAAAGACATACAGAAACTTGGTGAATTTCCTTCATTTACCCAATATAATTTGACCCGTCAGGAAATGATGGCACTTAAAGATCTGGAAAAAGATCAAGACATTACCATTAAAAGTTCTGATAAAGGTGGTAATTTAGTAGTACTTAATTCTTCAGAGTATAAGAAAATGTGCCTTAATATTTTGAACAACAGAGAGTGTTACTGTGTTCTTTCTTCTGACCCTACTATGGTATTCACTAAGGAGTTAAGACAAATTATATTGAATGGCCTCTCAATAGGGGTTATAGACAAAAATGAGAGTGAATTTATTATACCTAAGTTTCCCACATTGGCTACATTCTACTGTCTCCCCAAGGTACACAAAGGGGTCGATCCCCTTAAGGGGAGACCAATTGTGTCAGGTGTGAGCAGCCTTACGAAAAATCTGGGCATTTATCTTGATAAAATTTTAAATCCATTTGTTCTTGCCCTTAGCTCATACACGAGGGACACAACTGATTTATTGAGTAAAATCGATGGAGTGGTTATGGAACCCGATACTATTCTTGCAAGTATCGATGTGGAGGCACTTTATTCATCTATTCCCCATGTTAAAGGGATTGAGGCAACTGAATACTTTTTAAAGAGTAGAGGTTCACAGTTTAAGGCACATAACATCTTTGTCTGCGATTGTCTACATTACCTATTGACACATAATTTTTTTGTGTTTGATCGCAAATTTTACCACCAGCTCAGGGGTACTGCGATGGGGAGCCCTTGTGCCCCTGTATGCTAATTTACTCCTGGGCTGGTGGGAGGAGATAGTGATTTTCGGTGAAAATGGTGTCGTCGGAGCTGAAAAGGCTCTTTTATGGTTGAGATTTATTGACGACGTTTTTATCATTTGGAAAGGTACAGGAGAATCTTTTGCTGAATTTGTCAGGAGTCTAAATGTGAATGACATTGGTTTGAGTTTCACATATGAATGGAATCCATCAAAACTGCCATTCCTCGATGTGGTTATTGAGAAGAACTATGATGGAACCCTGAGTACCAGCATTCATAGGAAACCTACGGCCACTAATTCTCTTCTGAGATGGGAGAGCAGTCATCCTTTGGCCCAGAAGAAAGGTATACCTAAGGGCCAATATACAAGGATACGTAGAAATTGCTCAGATGATAATAATTTCAGATATCAAGCAAATGATCTACGGAATAGATTTTTGGATAGAGGTTATCCTGATCATGTGTTGAAAGGAGCCTATAATGATATCAAAATAAAAAACAGGATGGAATTACTGACTCAATCCCCTAAACAAGAAGATGAATTTCTGGGTCTTAGATTTATCACCACATATAATAACGGGGCCGATGATCTAAGGCGGATTTTGAAAAACCATTGGCCTATCCTGAAAATGGATCAGGACATTGGCGATCTCTTGCCAGTCATCCCCAAATTACCTTTCGTAAAGGGAGGTCCTTAAAGGATAGACTGGTCAAGAGCCACTTTGTAAATGCTGAAAAAACAACATGGCTTAAATCCAACGTTGTGGGGTGTTTCAAATGTAGTGGTTGTATTGCCTGTAAAAACATGGAAGTTGGCAAACAATTTTTTGCATCTGACAACTCAAGGAAATTTGAGATCACCTCTTTTATCAACTGCAGGAGTGAAGGTGTCATTTACAGGGCTATTTGTATATGTGGTATGATCTATGTGGGAAAGACCATTAGAGAGTTCAGGAGGAGAATTGGTGAGCACATGAGAGATATAGCGAGGAAGATGGATACACCTGTGGCCAGGCATATCAATCTCAAGCATGGGGGGGACCCTAATGCAATAAAGTTCATGGGCATTGATAAGGTACCCAGACCGATTCGTGGTGGTGACTGGGACAATTTAATATTACAACGAGAGACAAAGTGGATTTTTCGACTAAAAACTGTCTCTCCATATGGTTTAAATGAACAACTTTCCTACTCCTGCTTTCTCTAGTATAGGGTCGTGCAGGGTGATTTAGTTAGGGTCAGCCGCCGTGGACCGGGGGGGCCACCTGCGCAGGAATTTAGGGCTCCAACCTCCGCTGCTAGGTAGGGTCGGATGGAAATAGGTACCTGATAGGGATCTGTCAGGCTTTTCTTTTTCCTTTTTTTCCCTTCCAAAATTGAAATGTTATTTTTATTATGACCTATGGATGCTGGTCTCCATATTTGATTATGTATTTTATATCCTTTTAAACTTCCTCAAATACATCAATGAAATTATCAAAGTATCGTTCCATAGTGTGGTAAGCCAGCCGAAGCTCCAATTATCATTTTTTCTACATAGAAGGATATTCCTTCTTCTCCATATCTATATTTTGGATTGGAGTACCATGGGACACCTCATGTGGATGCTCCTTGAATATATTTTTTTGATTTACCTCTTAGTGCGAGAGGATCAATCTCCAATTTTCTTCGTTTGGGGATTTGTACACTATGTCTGTGTTAATAACGGTATTGAATGAGTTAAAATGAGCTAAAATGATCTTGCGCGCCCTTTTTTATGTTTCTATATGGTTAATGTCAGATTTTGGTGAACTATTGAATGTCTCCTAAGATGGCATGATTTTGGTCGCAATAAGTGATACTGGTTAAAATAATATTTAATGACGCCATTTGGGACGCAATATATTTGTATTTTGATGCTTCTGTTGTGTAGTGACAACTTTTATATTAGCGTTATACCTTCGTCGCAATTTGCGATTTAATTCAACGTCCCAATATAGGACACAACACAATTGTGCGTTCTGTGTTATTCTTGAAATGTGCGAACTGAATTTATACATCGTAAGCCACTTAATTTGTATCACGCATGCGTGCGGTGGTTTTTACATCACAGAGTGGGACGCCAATGACGTAGTCTCAGTAGACCGACGGTCCAATGAATGCGATTACCGGAAGTCACTAAATGCGCATGCGCCACTAATATAGGGCGCGCGATCACTATTTGGCAAACGGTGGATCGCTATATGCATTTCGTTATATGTGGCGTGCGTTTCAACATGATTATGAGCTCATTGAACAGGCATGTATTTTTAAACCATGCACATCACGTTTGATTGGTGATTCATTATTTTGTTTTGCACTGATTGGTTTGAATGGTGGTGGGAGTGTCTTATTAATTGATATAAGGAGGAGTTATATGATTTTTCTCCCCATGAGAGCAATGCATTTGATATAGATGTCTCTAGTCGCCATATCCCTGATGAATCCTGAAAGGAGGAAACGCGTTGGAAAGGGCCTTATCTACTCTGGAAATGACCAGATGCATATTTTATTAGGAGATGAATTTTGGAGCGCATATCTCCATTCAAATGGGTGAGATCATTCCTTTTATACATACTGTCTCACACACGTTTGATTGCGTTCCAGACAAATGACTTACAAATAAGCGATGCATACACTTGCATTTAGGTAGTCAATTTTTTGCTCTTGCGGTGCAGAGCAAACTATAAGTTGTCTGGTTTATATTTATATCTCCTATATTTTGTAGTCCCTATTGGACTTTACTCTCTGATTATATCATGTATCCTCACTGTTTGTTTGGAGGATGGTAATTGTCTGGGTGTCCCCTTTTTAACATTAGGTTCATTAAATGTTAAGTTTTACATCCCCAATTCTTTTGCTGCTATACATTGAAATACATTTTGGGGTATACCTCTATTATATTGCTTTATTTCCCTTGATACCCCTACAGAAGTCTATTCCCCTACTGGGGATCGATTCTACCCCTTTGGCTGAGAATAAACCCCAGTTTTCTACTCAGTTGATAATGAGGGTTGAACCTGATCACCAGGAGTGCTGCAAATTTTTGGTTCTGTATAATCTGCATGACATTATCGTACTGGGTTTCCCTTGGTTGCAGTCTCATAATCCTGTTTTGGATTGGAAATCTGTGTCTGTAACCAGTTGGGGCTGCCAATGTGTTAATACCAACACTCCTGTTTTTTCTGCCTCCCCCCAGGCTCAGGATGTTCCTGACTTTTTGATTGATTTTTCTGATGTGTTTAGCGAAAGTAAATCTGCATCCTTGCCTCCCCATAGGAGCTATGACTGCGCTATTGAATTAGTGCCTGGTAGTAAATTCCCTAAAGGTCGCCTTTTTAACTTGTCTGTACCTGAACATGACGCTATGCGGTCTTATATCAAGGAATCATTGGAGAAGGGTCATATCAGACCATCCTCTTCACCCTTAGGTGCCGGTTTTTTCTTTGTGGCCAAAAAAGATGGTTCATTAAGGCCGTGTATTGATTATCGTCTCTTGAACAATATTACTGTGAAATATCAATACCCGTCACCCTTGATTTCTGACCTGTTTTCCAGGGTGAAAAACGCTACTTGGTTTACTAAGCTTGACCTCAGGGGGGCGTATAACCTTATTCGCATTAAGCACGGGGATGAATGGAAGACGGCATTCAATACCCCTGAAGGGCATTTTGAGTACCTTGTGATGCCCTTTGGGCTCACTAATGCTCCTTCCGTCTTCCAGTCCTTCATGAATGACATTTTCAGGGATTTTGTGGATAAATTTCTGATTGTTTATTTGGATGATATCTTGATTTTTTTTAATGACTGGGACTCTCATGTGAAACATGTTCGAACTGTATTCCAGATTTTGAGAGAGAATGCTCTGTATGTGAAGGGATCAAAGTGTCTTTTTGGCGTACAGAGGATCTCATTTCTGGGATTCATTTTGTCCCCATCTGTTATTGAAATGGACCCGGTCAAGGTTCAGGCCATCTGTGATTGGGTCCAACCTACTTCATTAAAGGCTCTTCAGAGATTTTTGGGTTTTGCCAATTTTTATCGTAAATTTATTGGTAATTTCTCTGTTATTGTTAAACCATTAACTGATTTGACCAGAAAGCGTTCTGATGTGGTGAATTGGCCTCCTGAGGCAGTCTCTGCATTTCAGGAACTTAAGCAGAAATTCACTTCTGCTCCTGTTCTACGGCAGCCTGATGTTTCTCTGCCATTTCAGGTGGAGGTTGATGCCTCAGAAATTGGGGCAGGTGCCGTTTTGTCCCAAAAAGATCCAGAGACCTCTAAAAGTAACCCTTGTGCCTTTTTCTCTCGAAAATTTTCTCCTACTGAACGTAATTATGACGTGGGTAATCGGGAGTTATTGACCATGAAGTGGGCTTTTGAAGAGTGGAGACATTGGCTGGAGGGAGCCAAACATCAGGTGGTGGTCCTTACGGACCATAAGAATCTGGTCTATCTGGAATCTGCCAAGCGACTCAATCCTAGACAGGCCAGGTGGGCCTTGTTTTTCACACGTTTTAATTTTGTGGTTTCCTTTCTTCCTGGCACTAAGAATGTTAAGGCGGATGCCCTCTCGAGGAGTTTCCTTGCGGACTCTCCTAGTTATCTGATCCTTCTGTTATTTTGAAAGAGGGTGTAGTTCTTTCCGCCATCTCGCCCAATTTGAGACTTGCTCTGGAGGGGTGTCAGGAGGATAGGCCCGAGTGCTGCCCTGTTGGAAAATTGTTTGTCCCGGACCAGTGGAAAAAGAGTGTGATGTCTGAGATTCATTGTTCCGCATTGGCTGGGCATCCCGGAATTTTTGGTACCAGAGACTTGGTTAGTCGGTCCTTTTGGTGGCCTACCTTGTCTCGTGATGTCAGGGAATTTGTGCAGTCCTGCGGGACTTGCTCTCGCTCCAAGCCTTGCTCTCGCTCTAGTGGTTTGTTGATGCCATTGCCTGTGCCCAAGAGACCATGGACCCATATCTCTATGGATTTCATTTCCGACCTTCCTGTTTCTCAGAGAATGACCACCATCTGGGTAATTTGTGATAGGTTTTCCAAAATGATACATCTTGTGCCATTACCTAAGTTGCCTTCCTCCTCTGAATTGGTGCCGTTGTTCCTTCAGCACGTGGTTCGTTTACACGGCATTCCTGAGAACATTGTGTCTGACAGAGGAGTCCAGTTTGTTTCCAGATTTTGGAGAACTTTTTGTTCTAAACTGGGTGTTCAATTGTCTTTTCCTCGGCATTTCATCCTCAGACTAATGGTCAAACTGAGAGAACAAACCAGACATTGGAGACTTATCTAAGATGCTTTGTGTCTGCTGATCAGGATGACTGGGTCTCTTTTTTACCTTTGGCTGAGTTTGCTCTTAATAATAGGGCTAGCTCTGCCACTTTGATGTCTCAGTTTTTCTGTAATTCTGGGTTTCACCCTCGATTTTCTTCAGGACAGACGGAGGCTTCTGTCTGTCCAGGTGTTGACTCTGTTGTGGAGCGTATGCAACAGATTTGGGACCAGGTAGTGGAGAGGTTGTCCCTCTCTCAGGAGAAGGCCCAGCGGTTTGCTAATCCGGCATAGGACTGATGGTCCTCGGTTTGAAGTGGGGGACTTGGTCTGGTTGTCCTCAAAGAATATTCCTATGAGAGTAGCATCTCCTAAATTTAAGCCTAGGTTCATTGGACCTTATAAGATCATTGAGATTCTTAATCCTGTTTCTTTTCGTTTACTTCTTCCAGGGACATTTAAGATCCATAACGTGTTCCACAAGTCCTTGTTGAAAAGGTTTGTTGAGCCAGTGGTTCCTGCTGCTGTGCCTCCTGACCCTGTTTTGGTTGAGGGCAATCTGGAGTATGTGGTTGAGAAAATATTAGATTCTCGTTTTTCTAGACGGAAACTCCAGTATTTGGTTAAGTGGAGAGGTTATGGTCAGGAAGACAATTCTTGGGTGTTTGCTTCGGACATCCATGCTAGGAGACTCATCCGTGCGTATCATAGAACTCATCCTGACCGACCTGGTTGCTCAAATGAGGGTTCGGTGACCCCTCCTCAAGGGGGGGTACTGTTGTGAATGGGTTTGAGATGAGTTCTGAGCAGAGACTCCCTCTGGTGGTTACAAGCGGTACTGGTCTGTTCAGTGAAGATTGTGAGGACTGGGAATCAGGTGTTACTGACTGGTCTTATATAAGGGAGTCACCTTCCCATCAGGGTTGCCGGTGATCAATTGTTCTGGTCTGAATCCTTCATTCCTGTTTCCCTTGTAGCCTGCTGTGTCGTGTCTGCATCTCTTGCTAACAGATAAGACATTTTCTTCTTTTTGTTTTTTGTGCTATATTTTTGCATTTTGTCCTGCACTTCTGTGGGGGCCTTCAGGGTCCCCTTCGGGGGCTTTTGCCCTCTCAGTTTAGTTCAGCCACTGATGTTTGTACTTTTGCTTTTTGCAGTTTTTTCAGTGGCTGCTGTTTTGATTTTGTTACATCAGAGAACTAATTTAGGTGGAAGAGGTCGTGTGATCTCAGGTGTTTTTGAAATTAGTAGAGTTGGTGCCTTTCAGGGTTTTCTGGGATTGCAGTAAGTACCCTTCCTATCCTTTTCTATTTAGTTAGTTTGGGCCCCAGCGTTTGCTCATACTATTTTCTTTCTGTGTCAGTATTTCATCTTGTCTAACCGCCATTACATGTTTGGGGGCTTTCTATTATCTTTGGGGTTCTGCTCCGGGGCAGATAGCTTTCCTATTTCTATCTTTAGGTGTAGTTAGTTTCTCAGGCTGTGACGAGGCGTCTAGGACCAACGTAGGAACGCTCCACGGCTGCCTCTAGTTGTGGTGGTTAGTCAGGGTACTGCAATCTCATAGTTTCCAACTGCTCTGGTGTATTGCCTTTTTTACCTGCACTCCTCAGCTACCGAAACATAACACGCACCTCCTTGAGATTCCTTGGTTCTGGCCATTTCTGGATGGTAGTGACCTTCTCGGGGTCTGGCGCTACTCCTTCTGAGTTGACAATATGTCCCAAGTACTGTACCTTTCGTTTGAGCAGATGGCACTTTGAAGGCTTCAGTTTCATCCCATACTTGGACAGTGACTCGAATACCTCTGCCAGGTGCTTCAGATGATCCTCATACGTCTTGGAGTACACAATTACGTCGTCCAGTACAGCAACACGGTTTCAAAGTTGAGATGTCCCAGACAGCTCTCCATCACTCTCTGGGAATGTTCCCGGGGCACTGCTGAGTCCAAACGGCATTCTGTCAAACTCACAGAGTCCCATTGGGGTGGTGAAAGCTGTCTTCTCCCGATCCTCCTCAGCCACAGCTACTTGCCAGTACCCACTAGTGAGGTCGAGGGTGGAAAAGTAGTTAGCAGTTTTCAAGGCAGCTAAGGATTCTTCAATGCGTGGTAAAGGGTATGCATCTTTATGTGTTATGCGATTTACTTGTCTGTAATCTACACACATTCTCATGCTACCATCCTTTTTCTTAACTAGCACTAGAGGTGCTGCCCAGGGACTACAACTATCCCTTATCACCCCTGCTTCCTTCATGTCACGCAACATTTCCTTAGCTTTCTGATAGTGGGCTGGAGGTATAGGCCTGTACCGCTCTTTGATGGGAGGATGACTGCCTGTAGGGATATGATGCTGTACTCCCTTAATTGTCCCAAAATCAAGTGGGTGTTTGCTAAATACTTGTGCGTACTCCTGTACCACCCGTAGTACTCCCTGTTTCTGGTGGGCGGGAGTGGTGTCTGTCCCGACATGGAGCTGCTGACACCAATCCTCCACCTGGGTTGCCGGATCATTATCCTCCGCTGGTTGGCGGGAGGCTAAGGACTCGGTCGTGAGAATAGAGTTGTTATCTACGGCATGTAATTTAGCAACTGTGGCATAACGTGGTAAATTTACTTCATCGTCTCCCCAGTTGGAAGTCGTACTGGCACTCTCCCATTTCGTACCTCCACTACCCCTCTAGCAGTCAAGAGTGTAGGTCTGTGCTCTGAACGATGGGGCTCTACTACTGCTTGGTAATTCTGTCCCCTCAGACCTATGGCTGCTCTACACCAATATAGCATTTCACTCATTGGGGGTATCACAATGGGGTTCGGGTCTGTCACCCGTACATTACCAATTTCACCATCTGTCAGCTTCGCTTGCTGCTGGCACATCAGGGCCCGGATCTCCCTCTGGATCACTCCCTTTTGCTTTGGCTTGGCAACTTCGGCGAGCTGTTGGAGCAAAAACACAACTTCTCCCAGACAGTTACTAATAATGTTAGTACCTAAAACCACATTTAAGCCATTTTCCTCATTTACAGTCTTTACTACTAAGAGTCCTTGATCCTTCAGCTCCACTCTGCCCACCTTTACGTCCACGTTTTTGGCTCCTAGTATTTCAACAGGGAGACCATTAGAGGCGAACACAGTAAAGTCAGGGCTCGGGGGCTGGAGACTGTCCATGGACCAAAACTTATTATAAAGGACATCAGGTATGATGGTCACCTGAGATCCAGTGTCTAGCAGTGCAGGGATTGCGATCCCGTCCAAGATGATGGACAGGTAGGGTCTTCCTCCCACAAACCTGCGGTTCCAGTCTGAGGGGCCTGATGAGTCTATTCCTGGGTGTTGGCCCTCGGACCCAGGATCTGCTCGTTTAAAGGACACTGTTGGGCTAGATGACCTTTTCCGTTGCAACGGTAGCAGATGATCTCTCAGCGAGGATGGTGCTGATCAGGGGTCGCTCCTGGGGGTGGCGTTGTCCCTCCGTTGGGGCGACGTCCTCCTTTTCCTCCGGTTCATCCAAGGGACATCCTCTGGGCAGTCGGCTAGCAGGATCTTTCCTCCTTCTTCCTTCCGCAGTTGCAGGGCACTCATTACAGCGGCCAGGTTTTTAGTCAGCTGGCGCACTTCAGAGCGCAGACAATCCAACTCAGTAGGGGCGCCACCTGCGTTTTGGTTTCCGCCACCAGCGGGGAAAAGTGGATGCTGCCGGCTTTAGAGTGGCTTCACCCGGGTGATACTGGGTTGCCACCTCAGGCTTCTCCAGGGTCGCAGTCCTTTTATAGCCATATCTTTTAGGGCATCAAAGGTAGCGTCAGGATGATCCAAGGACCACCAGTGCACAGTCCTGCTTTCAGCTTGGGACCTCAGTCCCCGTACAAATTGTTCCTTCAACATTTTGCTTTCATTAATGGCACTTATAGGGTTAACCTGTTTGAGGGCTCGCAGGGCCCCCTGTAGTCGGCAGGCGTAGTCCCTAATACTGTCATCTGGTCTCTGGGAGCATTGGTAAAATGTCATCCGGAGATCTGTTTCAGTGCGGTCCTCAAAAATAGTCTGTAGCTTTAAGAAAATTGAAAGCACTGATTCTTGGTCTGCAGCTGTCCAAGTCTCTACTTCTCTTTCTGCAGCCCCAGTCAATTGTCCTAATACTACTGCAGCTCTTTGCTTCTCTGTCATTGGGTACATGTCCATTATGCTGCATATTTTGCGCTTGAACCATGACAGGGTATCCGGCTTACCGCTATACTGAGGGAGCCACTTTGCTCCAGGCAGGTATGGGAGAGTCAGCGGTATTATCGGGGCCACCGGACCTGGTGAGGGGCCAGCAATTCCATCCTGCGCTGCAGCGCCGGCGGGTAAATCATTGGAGTGGTCGCTCTGGGCCACGCTGTCAGCTTGTGGCTGCGACATGTCTGCGCCTCCCCCTAGTTCAGCGTGGCCTACCTTTTCCTGAAGGCTGCAGCTCTCCGGGCACAGCATGTCAGGACCTGCCGCCGCGTCAGCGTTGGGGGCGTGTCCGGGACTCCGCGCGCTTTCTGCAGGTACGCCCCTTCTCTTTGTGCTGTAGCGCTGTACTTTGGCGGGCAATGGCGGACAATTGGCGCCAAAAATCACAAAACAGCAACACAGTCTCTTGCACAAAAACAGTCCAATTAGGCACACAGGACTCACAAATAGTAAGCTTCTTATCCTGTTCGTGACGCCAAAGATGAGTCGCACACACCAGGGTTATGGGGTACTCGGCACCGAGCCCATTGAAGTCTATGGGGAATGTCACAAGTAGCACAGCTTGGTCCGTTGCCCTGGGCGCTCATACAAAGGGGGATATTTACTACGATACGATACGATACACTTTATTGATCCCGGGGGGAAATTACAGTATTACAGCAGCAATACAAACAGCAGTACATAAAATATATTAGGACACAAATCTTGCACAGGTGTACCAACATTACATAATAAATAAAAGTGGGTAGTTCAGGTGTATATAAGATAATGTTAATTGACATTAGTACACCAGCCATCAGTCATTATTTTTCTGCCACCCTTAGGAAATTATTATACATCCCCATAGCAGTAGGTACAAACGATTTCCTGAATTTCTCCTTCTTGCACCTTAGTAGGATTAGACGGCTGCTGAATGTGCTCTTCTGATTCAAGAACAGCTCGTATAGTGGGTGTGTGTTATTGTTCATTATTGCCCTACACTTCTTCTGAATTCTATCCTCCAATACCTCCTCAAAAGAGTCAAGATGGAGGCCAACAGCTGCGCTTGCCTTCTTGATAAGTTTGTTGAGTTTATTAGCGTCAGCTACTCGCACACTACTGCCCCAGCAAATGATAGCAAAAAAGATGGCGCTTGCTACAACGGACTGGTAGAATATCTCCAGCATTTTACTGCACACATTGAAAGACCTGAGCTTCCGCAGAAAGTACAGTCTGCTCATTCCCTTCTTGTAAACCTTTTCTGTATGACACCTCCAATCGAGTTTACTGTCAAGGTGAACCCCCAAATATTTGTAGCTCTCAACAATCTCAACTTCCTGGCCAGCAATGGTGATTGGTATGTAATCCTCCTTAGGGGATTGTAGTAATAGTTCGTGACGCCACCTGTGGTTTCTGATCAGGGTGACCAGCGCTGCAGGGTGAATCCTCTGAGGGTTGGGGCAGCAAGGTGTTAAGTCTCCCACAGGCGAGACTGGATGGATCCCTCAGGGTGATATGGCGGTGCAGGGTAATAAGGCAGACACACACAAATCAGTCTCTTTCCATACCTTTACTGGTGATGGTTGCAGGTATGTCCCGGGAAGCTGCTCAGGGTGGAGAATGCACATCCAGGTAATCACTGTGTAGGTTTAAGGCCTCCTTTCTCTTTAATGTGTGTGAGTCCTAACTTGCGTGAAGCGAAGTTTAACTCCTTCTCCTCTCTACGCCCGGCTGACCTTGTGATGAGGTATTTTTGTGGACAGAACAGTGTCTTTATGGCGGTACCTGCCAGACTCCCGTCTTCCCTGACCCCGGTTACGTATCGGCACTTAGGGCTACCCTCTGCGACTTGAAGTTCAGCAGGGATTCCGGTTTTCTCTCACTAGCCGTAAAGGTTCCAGCAATACTTCGGACCCGGTGTCCGGTTAAGTTGAGTGAAGGTGATCTGTCACCGAAGTCACTCCTTCCTAGGTCACCACTCGCCTGTCGTCCTACACACACCTTAATATGAGCACAGGCAGCAGTGGATGTCAGCTTCTCCTGAGGTAACTCCGTACAGAGATCTCGTGTCTGCTCTCCCTGAGGTAACACCAACGACTCCTCTAGCGTTCAGCTAGATTGTCTTTTGCTCACTGCTGTCTCAAGGGCTCCCTCTGGTGGAACCAGGAAAAATGTCAGGTAGTGTGTGCTTATCAGGTATTTGTAATTACCTTTTCTGTGCATTCTCCTGGGAACATGTGTACCAAGCGCAGCTGGGCCACACATCGGCATTAACACATTGGCAGCCCCAACTGGTTACAGACACAGATTTCAAATCCAAAACAGGATTATGAGACTGCAACCAAGGGAAACCTAGTACAATAATGTCATGCATATTATACAGCACCAAAAATTTGCAACTCTCATGATGATCAGGTTCAACCCTCATTATCACCTGAGTAGAGAACTGGGGTTTATTTTCAGCCAAAGGGGTAGAATCAATCCCCATTTGGGGAATAGACTTCCGTAGGGGTATCAAGGGAAACCCACAACGTTTAGCAAAATCAAAATCCATCAGGTTAATAGCTGCTCCCGAATCAACAAAATCCTGAGCAGAAAATGTGGACAGGGAGCAAATCGGGGTAACAGTCAACAGAAATTTAGTCTGAACACTACCCAAGACAACTGAGTGTGCAAAACGTCTTCCCCGCTTAGGGCAGACTGAAATAGCATGAGAGGCATCACCACAGTAGAAACATAACCCATTGCGTTTTCGAAACTCATGACGCTGTGCCCCAGAAGCCACTCTATGACACTGCATGGGTTCAGAAGCTGGTTCACAAGGCAACACCATTCCACGCATACCTCTACGCTCACGCAAACGTCTGTCAATTTGAATCGCCAATGACATAGAATCATTGAGACCAGAGGAGCAGGGAAACCCACCATAACATCTTTTACATTCTCTGACAGACCCTTCCGAAAAAGGACTGCCAAAGCATCATCATTCCATTTGGTCAGAACTGCCCACTTTCGGAATTTCTGACAGTACAACTCAGCGTCCTCAAGCCCCTGATTTAATGCCAACAAGGTTTTTTCAGCTTGATCAGTGACATTAGGTTCATCGTACAATAACCCCAGAGCAGAAAAAATGCATCAACATTACTCAAAACAGGGTCCCCAGGTGTCAGGGAAAAAGCCCAATCCTGAGGATCGCCGCGCACGAGGGAGATGACAATTTGAACCTGCTGTGCTGCGTTTCCTGAGGACTTAGGTTTTAAGGCGAAAAACAACTTACAGTTATTTTTGAAATTCAGAAATTTAGCTCGATCCCCCAAAAACAAATCTGGCATGGGGTTCCTAGGTTCCACAACCGGCAACCCTGCAAGATAGGTAGCAATACTCCGAACTTCAGTGGCAAGCTGATCCACACGGCCAGACAACTGTGCAAACTCCATTGAGAGAAAAAAAAATCCTCCTCAGCACCCAGAGAAAAAGAGGGAAAAAAAAATGCAACAAACAGAAAAAAAAAAAAATCTCTGACAACTCTGACAACTTTTTTCTTTCCACACTATTTTTCCCTTCTGTGAGTACCATATAATTTTCAGTTTGGCCGGTGATATTGTTATGTTTTGGTAGCTGAGGAGAGCAGGCAAAAACGGCAATACACCAGAGAGGTTGGAATCTACTGGATTGCAGTACCCTGACTAACCACCACAACTAAAGGCAGCCGTGGAGCGTTCCTACGTTGGTCCTAGACGCCTCGTCACAGCCTGAGAGGCTAACTACACCTAAAAATAGAAAGAGGAAAGCTATCTGCCCCGGAGCAGATCCCCAAAGAACATAGGAAGCCCCCAAACGTAATGGCGGTTAGACAAGAGGAAATACAGACACAGACAGAAAATAGTATGAGCAAACGCTGGGGCCCAATCTGCCTAGACAGAAAAGGATAGGAAGGATACTTACTGCAATCCCAAAAAACCCTAAAAAAAAAGCCAACGCTACTAATTGCAAAAACACCTGAGATCACACGACCTCTACCACCTAAATTAGTTCTCTGGTGTAACAAAACTAAGCCGCAGCCACAGAAAAAAACTGGAAAAGGCAAATGAACAAACAACAGTGGCTCCAGAGGAACTGAGAGGAGCCCAAGCCCCCCGGGGAGGGGAACCTGGCCAACCTCACAGAAATGCAGAGAAATATGCAAATGGCAAGCACAAAAACAAAAAACAGAAAATATCTTATCTGAGAGCAGGAGAAGAGGTAAAACTCAACAAGCTTCCAAGTGAACCAGGAAACAACGTTGAGACAAGAACAATTGATCACCGGCAACCATGATGGGGGGGAAACCTCCCTTATATCCAGCCAGTCCGTGATTCCTGATTGCCAATCCTCATTGAATGGTTCAGTACCGTTTGTAACCACCAGAGGGAGCTTCTGCTCAGAATTCATTTCTAAAACATTCTAACACATAAGCCTCCTCAGAGTAAGGTTTGGAACCAAGATTCAGCAAAACAGACACAATCAAGGGAGGAGAGGAATCCCATACACCTAGGGAGGCCTCTCCTACCAAACCTAGGCAGAGAAGTTTCCTGGCCTCTCGGGGCAGGAACAAAGGAGGTGAGAAGCACTCTCACAATAGAAGCAGAGCCCTTGGGCAAGTCTCTCTCTACGACACTGTTCAGCCATCTTGAGTCGGTCCACCTGCATAGGCTCAGATACAGGGCCCGCAGAAGATAGCACGTATCGTAAGTGGGGAGAACTGCGAGTAGACGAAGAGAGACGAGGAAGCCGTCTCTCCCTGGCTGCCTCAAGGGTGCGTTCTTGGAAACGCAGATCAATGCTTGTCGCCATAGAGATTAAATCCTTCAAAGAGGTCGGGTTATCCCGGCCAGCCAGTTCACTTTCATCCGACCGGACAGGCCACGCCAAAAGGCCCCTGCGAGGGCCTCAATGTTCTAACAGAGTTCAGAGGATAATGTACGAAAATGGATGGCATATTGTCTAACGGATAGAGTACTCTGATGGAGGTTGAAGAGAGCCTCGGTGGTGGAGGCCAGACCACCCGGCTCGTCGAACACCTTGCGGAAGGTGTCCAAAAAGGTGGAGAGATGAGAGACGAGTGATCACGCTCCCTGAGAGGATTCACCTACACTAACGCCTCCCCCTCTAAGTGTGAAACAATAAAGGCCACCTTAGCTCGATCGGTGTGATATTGCAGCGGTAAGAGCTCAAAATGAGGACTGTATTGATTCTAAAACCCCCGACACAACTTGGGTCACCACTATAACGTGGTGGTTTGCCTAAATGGGGCTGCAGGTGCGACACAGAGGCAACAGATTGTAGGGAAAGGAGTCGGTTATCTACCAACGTCATATAGTTGAGCATGTGGGCCTGGGTGTCATGTTGCTGAGTGAGCTTTTGTTGGAGACTGGCCAACTGAGAGGCGTTCCCAGGGTCAGTGGTCGGTAAGGCGGACAGCCGGGTATCCATAGATTTCATAACTGACATAATCCGTGTCTGGTTTTCCCACAGAAAGAGCAACTCCTTTTGAGTTGCGGCCGAGGTACCTGCAGGGTCCATGGCCTGATTATACTGTGACGACTCCTGGAGTGGACCCTCTGGGTCTCGATACCCACCCACCCTGGGCAAACTGACCTAGTGAGAACCACCCCCTATACAGGGAGCGTCAGGGGCAGTCCCAGGGGGATAAAGTACCTCGACTGCTGGAACCAGGTGGCCGGCTCACAGAAGACAGGATTACGCAGGGTTTGGAAGTGAGCAAAGCGAAGACACGGGAACACACAGAGTACAAGATAGTGCAAGGCTTGTACACGAGGGTACGCAACAGACAGGGGTGCGTATAGCGTGGGCCGGGAGGCAAGCTTGGGTAAGAGGCAAAACAGTGTGCGTGCGGGGAAGCACGCCTAGGTATAAGGCAAGGCAGAGTGCACGCTGGGTAGCACGCCGAGGTACAAGGTAAGGCAGAGCATGCTGGGAAGTACGTTAGAGCACAAGACAGGGGACCTGAGTACAGAGAGCAGCCAAGCAGGGACCAAGCAGGTCTAGCTAGGAAGCACAACAATAATCAGGTGCTGCCTACAGGAAGAGGCAGCCTGATATAGAGCAAGTGTGCTTGAAATTCCGGGTCAGGTCCTCCAGGACTATAGAGCCGTCAGAGATGTAGCAGCCGTAGTCAGGCTCAGGAGCGGTAAATCCCAACAGGAGTGGTTGATGGAAAGACAGCTGGTCGTCCCGTACCAATTTAGGGGTGAGTTGTTGCGGATTGCCCATGAGATTCCACTCACTGGACACTTGGGGATCAGTAAAACTAAGGCCCGGCTGTCTCAACACTTCTATTGGCCTAAGATGGGTACAGATGTGACCAACTACTGCCTCTCCTGTATCACCCGTCAAAGAGTAGGGAAGGCAGGGCCTGTTCCCAAAGCTCCCCTGATCTCTTTGCCAGTGATAGAGGAGCCTTTCCAGAGGATCACGGTGGACATTGTCAGCCCATTGGCCGTCCCCAGCAGATCGGGAAAGGAATACATCCTCACTGTAGTAGACTATGCTACCCGGTACCCGGAGGCAGTAGCTCTGTCCTCAACTAGGGCAGATAAGGTGGCGGATGCACTGTTGGCTATCTTTTCACAAGTAGGATTTTCCAGGGAGATGCTTACCGACCAAGAGACCCAATTTATGTCTCGCCTAATAGAGGCTCTCTGTAAGAAACTGCAGGTGAAGCATCTGGTGTCGAGTGCGTATCACCCCCAAACCAATGGCTTGTTTGAGTGCTTCAACGGTACCCTCAAACAGATGCTAAAAATGCTGGTTGAGACCCAAGGGCGTGACTGGGAACCTCCCACACCTGCTATTCGCTTACCGAGAGGTTCCGCAGGCCTCGACGGGGTTGGTTCTCCCCCTTTGAGCTCCTGTATGGCAGGCGAGTTCGGGGACCTCTTGGGCTGGTAAAGGAATACTGGGAAGAAGAGACGAACCCTTCAGAAGTGTCCATCGTGGATTATGTCATGCGCTTTTGTGACAAGATGCAGACCTTGACGCAGTTGGTGCATGACAACATGACGCAGGCTCAGCTGCCTACAATGGTGTCCTTTCCATTGTTCTGTCCTTGTATTCTTACCCAAACAGTTTCCACAGAACTCCCAGTCTCTGAAGCTTGGATCTCTGTGCAGATATACGCTTTTCTAACATACAATACGACACCTCCTCCTCTTTGTTTATCAAGTCTGTTTCTTGCAGATAAGTTGTATCCTTCTAGCCTTGTATTCCAATCATGTGTATCGTCCCACCAAGTCTCAGTGATTCCAATGACATCATATTTCTTCTCCTGCGTTAGTAGTTCCAGTTCTCCTTGTTTGTTGCCCATGCTTTGTGCATTTGTATAAAAACATTTTAGTTTGTGATTGGTTTCTCTTCCTCCAATATTTTTATTATGTAGATTTTTTTGTCTTTGTTCTTCCCCTTCACTTCTAATAGCAGAGTTCTCAATAGCATTTGTCAGGTGTATGGCTTTTTCTGGCGTTTTGCTTCCCTTCCCACATTGTTCTAGTTTAAAGCTCTCCTGATGAGTGTAGCAAGGCGACTTCCAAATACATGTTTTCCAGTCTTCGTAAGGTGCACCCCATCTCTAGCAAGTAGTCCATCGTATAGGTAATTCACTCCGTGATCCAGAAATCCAAATCCTTGCTGACGACACCATCGACGTAGCCAGTTGTTCACCTGCAGAATCTTCTTCCACCTCCTTGTTCCATTGACATCCACTGGGAGGATGGATGAGAAGACCACCTGTGCACCCAGTTCTTTCACTTTCTTACCTAAGTTTTCACAGTCACTGCAGATGGTTTCCAGGTCACTTTTTGTGGTGTCATTTTTCCCCACATGTATTAGCAGGAATGGGTAGTCATCTGTAGGTCTGAAGAGTCCTGATATCCTGTCAGACACATCTTTAATTTTTGCACCTGGAAGACAGCACATTTCTCTTGAGGTTATATCCGGTCTGCAGATAGCGGCCTCTGTTCCTCCAACAGGGAATCCCCCATGACAACAACTCTCCGTTTCTTCTTCACAACATTTTTCTTTCTCCATCCAGGAGGACTCTGAGGGCGTACAAGGTTGTTCTTTGTGGGCAAAGTCTTATCCTGATGTATGTTGTGATGATACTGGAGCTCCATGTCTTGTGCTGTTGCTAGAACTACAGTCCTCATCCTGTTTTTGTACTGACAGCCCACGGAGCCAAGTTTCCCCCCTCCCTCTCTCATGCTTCCCATCAACCCCCTCCCAGCCTGCACTCAGGCAGTGTAATGTGAGCTGCCAGTGCTAGAGTTTTCCCGCTTCACAGCGGGGGTCCCATTGTCAGCAACATGTGCTGTTCCTACCCTAGCAGCCATTTTGGAGAATTCATTCTGTTTTGGTTATCACACGGTGGGAGCGTTTGCTAGAAACACGAAAGTACCGTTGTGAAACATGCGCCTGACAGGCATCGTTCCCGTGGTACTGGTGAACCCGTAACTCCAACAGAACCCGAGAAATGGAATTCTCGGATTCCCCATGGACTAGCTCAGCCAAGTTTGGACTCATTTGAACTGTCATTTTAAAGTAAGATCATTGATAGGTCTGCCGTTATTCTGCTAGGCTCACAGGACGAGTTATGGTCCTTATGACTTTCAGAGCTCAAATCATACACTTCTGTCCCTGGGAGGTGGCCAGAAAAACCCTCCCCTTTTCGTGAGGTCAGCAGCCCCAGGTATAAGTCTGGCAGTGAGCCCCCCTTTCTCAGTCCTTGCTGTGATGTCCTGACTAAGAGATCTGCAAATGAACTATGAAGTGTGGCTCCTTTCCCCAGCCTGGCTTGCCTGTAAATGATCTAACTATCATGTGAGTCTTTCATTCTTAATCCCGTTTATTTTATAACTGCATTTGTACATAACTATATTGCCTCAGTTTGTTCCATTTTTTTTATATTGTATAAGCACTGCCTTTTTTTTAAGGAATAAACCTATAAATTTATTAGTTTGTTTCTCCTGCTCTATAAACGAATTTGCACGTGCCTGAAGCACTACGCTACTGTTTTGGGGTTGCTACGGACCCTCTTGATAAATTGTTCAGTAAGAAAAACCGTAGCTGGTGGCAGCTATAAAGAAGGGGGTGTTAAGTGTTGACATATGGGGTGGCGTTGGCAGTGACGGAGCGGGTATTATAAGTGTATTACCCGGCTGCGGCTCGGAGTAATTATAATTCCCTCACTGCAGCGTGCCCAATAGCCAGCACACATCCAAGTGACCCGTCTGGCGACTGATTATCCTAGGTGCAGTTCCCTGACTGACCTGAGGGTAAGGGGGGCGCCAGAGAGCTGCAAGTTCCTAAGTGGAAGTGGGATAATTATAAATCCCTGCAGTTTACCGGGTCGGACGGCAGCAGCCGTCGTGTGTGTGCACCGTTTCATCACATATTGGTGGCAGCAGTGGGATCACAAGCCGTGATACCCCGGGCTACCATGTGGCGGACCGTGTGCCCGTTCATCACATATTGGTGGCAGCGGTGGGATTATAGAGCATTAGTGATCTGGTCTGAGCAATCATTCCTCTCACTAAAAAACTTGCACGGTTCTTCAGGGACCCTGCATCTAAAGTTTTGGAGAACAGACTCAGTGTTTATTAGTCCTGAGACAATTGTGTGTACTTTCGGTTACCCCTCCCTTCTCTTTGGTTTTCTATCCTATCTTTTATTTGGCAAACATGGCTACCATAGGAGCAAGTTGGTTCGAAAAGCAGAGCAAGGACACTCTTGTGGGAATCTGCAAGTACCACGGCCTTGTCCACACGAACCGAACCAAAAGCCAACTGGTCCAGGCCCTGAAGGAGCTGGGCGAGCATCGGAGTGTATCGGGCACAGGAGCCGGCCCAAGCCAAGGTGGTGCTGCAGCAGAGGCCCAAACCCTGCATGCTTACACCCAGGCGGGTTGGACCCTTACCTGCAGGCGGCCCTGGAGGGACTCCCCAGTGACAACCGGGAAGAACGCCTGAGGCTGATCCAGCAAGCTCAAGAGAGAGCCGAGCAGCGAGAGGCCAAACAGCGGGAGGCTGAGAGAGCCGAGCGGGAAGCTCAGAGAGCCCATGAACTGGAGCTGCTCAGACAAGGGGCAATGCCCTCCACAGCCCAGAGCGGTACACCCAGCAGCTCTCAGAGTCCGAAGCCCCGGCCGGAGCACTTTCCCGTGCTGGAAAGGGACGGAGACTTGGACACTTTTCTGCGGGCCTTTGAGAAAGTCTGCAGACAGTACCAGCTGCCTGCCGACCAATGGGCCAGGTACTTGACCCCCGGGCTAAAGGGCAAAGCTTTGGAGGCGTTTGCTTCCCTCGCGCCAGATCAAGACAGTGACTATGAGGCAATCAAGCAGGCTCTGATTGCCAAGTACCAGCTAACCCCTGAGGTATACCGAAAGAAGTTCCGGAACCTCCAACGTGGCCCACATGACAGCTATAGCGATGTGGTGCAAGGACTCAGGACCCACTTTGACCAGTGGATCCAGGGACTGTCAGTTGACACCTATGAGGAGCTGAAAGACCTGATGATCAAAGACCAGTTCCTGCATCTGTGCACAGCTGAGGTCCGACAGTTCATCCTGGATCGAGAACCAGAGGACGCGGTCACAACAGCCCGGATCGCCGACAGCTATGAGGCCAACCGGAAACCCGAGGTGCAGAAGCCCGTCACCACCCGCTGGGGAGGGGGTAAGCCTGCAACCAACCCCAGTGCCCCTGCCAGCCGTCCCTCTGGAGGCACTATCCCCTTTGCCAGCGCCAGGCCTACATCAGACCCCCGCCAGTGTTTCTCCTGTAACAGGACTGGACACATCAGCGCCACCTGTCCGGAGAGGCAGAAGAACCCCCCAGCCAAGACCTCCAGGCCCAACGCCTCTGTTCTTTTGGTGGGTGGTGTGGTGGGGAGGGTTGATGACAACGTGCAGCCCGTCCGCGTGGGGGCCCGTCTTGCTACAGGCCTCAAGGACACCGGGGCTGAACGAACCCTCATCCGACCCGAACTGGCGGCCCCTGAAGAGTTGATTCCGGGGAAAACCTTAACTGTCACAGGGATTGGGGGCGTCCACTACCCCTTGCCGATAGCCCGAGTTTTCATTGACTGGGGTGCCGGGAGCGGGGTGAAGGAAGTGGGGGTGTCCGAAAACCTGCCCACTGATGTTTTATTGGGGACTGATCTGGGGAGGATGGTGGCGTACTATGTCCCTGACACCCCTTCCCAATCTGATGATAAGGTTAACGTTAACCGTGATGTTGATGTTGATGATGATGGGAAACTGATTGTGTTACCTGCTAATGCTTTGCGAAGTGATGATGCAACTGATAACCTTTCTTTCCCTAGGAATGATGTTGATAGTGATGTATCTGTGCCATCTGAATCTGTTAACCCTTTCTCTGAAGTGGTAGATGTGTCCACAGGTACAGGAGCGTTCAGTCCCGTCGCTCTGCGGAGTGAGACGGCTGAGGAACCCCTAGCAGGAGCAAGCGACAGTGCTCAAGGAAATGGGGAGGTGCATGGGAACCGGGAGGAAGGTGACGCCATGACACTGACCAGTGCCACCGAGGAAGGTAACTGGCCCATAAGTAGCACTGCTCCTGAAGTGTTGGGGGTGGATGGGGAGGTAGAGCCCATAGCAGCGCAGGCTGATGGGTCTATAGAAACCCCCGGGGAGACGGCATATGTAGCTGCTGTCACCCGCAGTCAGAGTGCCCGGATCGCAGGTAGCACCCTACCATCTGGACCCTCCTCCGCTACAGGAGAGACTGAACCAGAGTTGGACCCAGAGCCGGTCCTAGAGGGTCCCAGTGAGGAAGGAACCCTGACGTCACTTCTGGCTGCCTCCAGCCAGGAGTTCCAGGCCACTCTGCACTCAGATGCGAGCCTGGAGAACTTGAGGCACCTCGCCGAGACGCCCACCTCCGTGACTGATAAGGAGAGGGTGTTCTGGGAACGAGGAAGGTTGTACCGGGAGACAGCACCCGGAGATTCCCAAAAGGAGTGGTTGAGGGAAAAACAGCTGGTCGTCCCGCACCAGTTCCGAGGTGAGTTGTTGAGGATTGCCCATGAGATTCCACTCGCTGGACACTTGGGGATCAGCAAAACTAAGGCACGGCTGTCTCAACACTTCTATTGGCCCAAGATGGGGACAGATGTGACTAACTACTGCCGCTCCTGTATCACCTGTCAAAGAGTGGGGAAGGCGGGGCCTGCTCTTAAGGCTCCCCTGATCCCGTTGCCAGTGATAGAGGAGCCTTTCCAGAGGATCGCGGTGGACATTGTGGGCCCGCTGGCCGTCCCCAGCAGCTCTGGAAAGCAATACATCCTTACTGTGGTAGACTACGCTACCCGGTACCCGGAGGCAGTAGCTCTGTCCTCAACTAGGGCAGATAAGGTGGCGGATGTGTGTCGACCCGCCACCACAATTGTGGGTTACCAGGGCAATGGGGTACTCAGAGCCGAGCCCATGGAAGTCTATGGGATTGTTTGTCACAGGTAGCTGTGGCTCGGTCTGTGGCCCTGGCGGTCTGGCGTATGTTGGGGGAATATTTACAGGGGATTGATTTATGTACAGTTCGTGACGCCACCTGTAGTATTCTGGTAATTAGTACCAGCGCTGCTGTAGATCTCTGAGGGGATGGTGAGGCAGCTAGATGTCGGGTCCCCTACAGGTGGGACTGGTCCCTCAAAGTCTATGGGATTTGTGAAGTCGGGTGCGGATAAAGAACACAGTCTCACACGGTCAGCGTCTTTCCATACCTTTACTTGTAAGATGTTCAAGCAGGTCCCAGGGAGGCTGATCCAAGGAGGATGTATTTCGAGATAGCAGCTGGGCAAGTTAGGGGCCTCCTTTACTTCCAATATGACGAGTCCAACTAGCATGAAGCGTAGTTCCCTCCAATAAATTGGTTCTTCTACCACCATGCATGAAGCTATGGTGATGCTTCGGTCCCAGTAACCGGTTAACAGTGCAGGACTTCCAATCCTAAAGCACTCACAATATCTACCACTGTGCCTTTCGCCTTGCCCGTGCTGGTAGCATAAGCATCCCTCACTTCACAGATATATATATCAGTCAGTTCCTTCTTAGTTCCTTCCAGAGCTTGCTAGCAGAATACCAGTAATACTTTTAGGCAGGAGCACGTCTCTGAACCTCTACCGTCCTCTAGACAGGCGTCTGAATTATCTGCAGCTCACTCCTCTCTCCTGCACAGACTTCTCGCTGACTGACTGTCTCCTCAGACAAACTGAACTGACTGAAGACAGGACACTCTCTGACTGAACACTCCCTGCTGATGTCACAAGCTTATAAACCTGTGGGCGTGTCTAAGTGCATGTTGGAATGAATGTTCATTTAGCATTAAACTGCTATCTCTCCACACATCCTCCAGGGTACTGCGTGTGCCTTCACACACCAGGGCTACACATTCCCCCATGGTAAAAGACAGCACTCCCGGGCTGTGAAATACAAGAAGACAGAAAATTTTGTTTATGCATAACAACAAACATTAACTTCTTCCCATCCGGGAGGTACGAATATCTTGAACGTTGCATTAAACATAGAAAAATACACAAAGTATCAAATAGACATTTTTCATATTAACGGTACAACTACTTTCACTTTTATAAAAACTTATATACATCTTCTCAGCTGCGGTAAACCCTGTCTGGGTCCTACCGTTCTTCACATCTCTTTATTAATTTCTGTTACACTTTCCATCCCGGGGGCTGGAACAATGCGATGATCCCTAGATCTCATGACGAACAGATCATGTGCTGCGATCAGAGTCTGGGTCGCAACAGTCTTGGTATGAACCATCAGGGGCGCACCGGGTATCTCTTTCTCGTGAGACGCCGACTGCGTCTCAATTTGCGTTGCAGGGGGCGATTCAGCTGTAACCGCAGTTTGCGATGTAGATTGGGTCGCCGATTGCGATGCAGAGGTGTACGCAGGGGGCGATGCGGAATAGGACGCACAATGCTGGTGTGATGCAGAGCAGGAAGCAGGTGTGCGCAATGGCTCAATTGAGGACGCACTAACCTGCTGCTGTCGCTGCTCCATCTCTTCCCAGTCGCTCTCCATCATTGACGGCTGGGTCCCCGCCGGTGTCCCTACCAGGAATTGATCATCTGCTGCGGCCTCCTGGCCGGGCGGGCGTTCCGGAACTGGCGGTACCTCCTCAACCTCCTTTGCCTCCACCGCTCCATCGGTGGGATCAGGATCGGTACTTTTGGGGGCAGCCTCCGGTTTCTCTTCAGCCTTCCTCAGCAGGGAACTTGGGAATTCAGGAGACGGCATTATGCTTGTAGGAGAGAACACTGCGTCCCTCAGCAGCCGCTGTTTCAGGGCACGCCAGCGTCTCTCTATCTCCTTCATTCCTTTTCGGTGGAGACAGGACCTTCGTCGCAGGCGCTCTGATGTCAGAGCGTTCACTTCCTGTCGCAGGACCTGCCGATGAGTCAGAGCCGGGGGCGGAGCCAGGCAACAGCGCGCTTTTACAGGTACGCCCACCTTCTTCTCCAGCGCCTGAGGGCGCGAATATGGCGGCAAAATGGCGGATTTTAGCGCCAAAAATAGCAAACAGTCTTTTTCACTAAAACAATTCCACAGGCACACAGGGCTCGCAATGCTGCAAGTTTCGTATCCTGTTCGTGACGCCAATTTTTTTGTGTCGACCCGCCACCACAATTGTGGGTTACCAGGGCAATGGGGTACTCAGAGCCGAGCCCATGGAAGTCTATGGGATTGTTTGTCACAGGTAGCTGTGGCTCGGTCTGTGGCCCTGGCGGTCTGGCGTATGTTGGGGGAATATTTACAGGGGATTGGTTTATGTACAGTTCGTGACGCCACCTGTAGTATTCTGGTAATTAGTACCAGCGCTGCTGTAGATCTCTGAGGGGATGGTGAGGCAGCTAGATGTCGGGTCCCCTACAGGTGGGACTGGTCCCTCAAAGTCTATGGGATTTGTGAAGTCGGGTGCGGATAAAGAACACAGTCTCACACGGTCAGCGTCTTTCCATACCTTTACTTGTAAGATGTTCAAGCAGGTCCCAGGGAGGCTGATCCAAGGAGGATGTATTTCGAGATAGCAGCGGGGCAAGTTAGGGGCCTCCTTTACTTCCAATATGACGAGTCCAACTAGCATGAAGCGTAGTTCCCTCCAATAAATCTGGTTCTTCTACCACCATGCATGAAGCTATGGTGATGCTTCGGTCCCAGTAACCGGTTAACAGTGCAGGACTTCCAATCCTAAAGCACTCACAATATCTACCACTGTGCCTTTCGCCTTGCCCGTGCTGGTAGCATAAGCATCCCTCACTTCACAGATATATATATCAGTCAGTTCCTTCTTAGTTCCTTCCAGAGCTTGCTAGCAGAATACCAGTAATACTTTTAGGCAGGAGCACGTCTCTGAACCTCTACCGTCCTCTAGACAGGCGTCTGAATTATCTGCAGCTCACTCCTCTCTCCTGCACAGACTTCTCGCTGACTGACTGTCTCCTCAGACAAACTGAACTGACTGAAGACAGGACACTCTCTGACTGAACACTCCCTGCTGATGTCACAAGCTTATAAACCTGTGGGCGTGTCTAAGTGCATGTTGGAATGAATGTTCATTTAGCATTAAACTGCTATCTCTCCACACATCCTCCAGGGTACTGCGTGTGCCTTCACACACCAGGGCTACACAGATGCACTGGTGACCATCTTTTCACGGGTAGGATTTCCCAGGGAGATGCTTACCGATCAAGGGACCCAATTTATGTCTCGCCTAATGAAGGCTCTCTGCAGCAAAATGCAGGTGACGCGTATGGTATCGAGTGCGTATCACCCACAGACCAATGGTTTGTGTGAACGCTTTAACGGTACCCTCAAACAGATGCTCCGCATGCTGGTTGAGACCCAGGGACACGATTGGGAGCGGTACCTCCCACACCTGCTATTTGCCTACAGAGAAGTCCCGCAGGCCTCGACGGGGTTCTCCCCCTTCGAGCTCCTGTATGGTAGGCGAGTCCGGGGACCCCTTGAGTTGATAAGAGAATCCTGGGAAGATGAGCCAAACCCCACGGAAGTGTCCATCGTGGATTATGTCATGCGCTTCCGCGACAAGATGCAGACCTTGACGCAGTTGGTGCATGACAACATGACGCAGGCTCAGGCTGACCAGAAGCACTGGTACGACCAGAACGCCCGGGAGCGGACCTACCAGGTGGGTCAAAAGGTGTGGGTGCTGGTCCCCGTACCAAAGGATAAGCTTCAGGCAGCCTGGGAAGGCCCGTACGTCGTGCACCAACAGCTCAACCCAGCCACCTACGTGGTCACGCTTGACCACACTCGGGGTAGGCGCAAGGCCTTTCACGTCAACATGATGAAGGCCCATCACGAACGTGAAGCCTGCGTCCTACCGGTCTGCAATCTGCCCGAGGACGGGGAAGAGGATCCCCTCCTGGACATGCTGGCCCAAGCCCAGGCCAATGGGTCCATTGAGGACATGGAGGTAAATGCCTCGCTAACCGTCTCCCAGCGGTTGCAGTTGCTGACCACTCTGGAACCCTTCCGGGCCGAGTTCACGAACCGACCCGGAAGGACCGAGTTGGCAGTCCACGAGGTGGACACCGGGGATCATGCCCCATTACGGCGGACACCTTATCGGATCTCTGAGGAGGTGCAGCAGATTATGCGCCAGGAGATCCATGAGATGTTGCAGCTGGGGGTGATCCGGTCGTCCAAAAGCGCGTGGGCCTCACCTGTAGTTCTCGTGCCCAAAAAGGATCGGACCACCCGGTTCTGCGTGGACTACAGGGGGCTCAACGCCATCACTACCTCTGATGCGCACCCAATGCCACGCATCGAGGATCTGCTGGAGCGGTTGGCTTATGCCAAGTACATATCCATCATGGATTTAAGCCGGGGATACTGGCAGATTCCCCTGAGCCCTGAGGCGCAGGAGAAATCCGCCTTTATCACCCCTTTTGGACTGTACGAGTCCACGGTCATGCCTTTCGGCATGAAGAATGCCCCTGCCACTTTCCAGCGGATGGTCAACCACCTGCTTCAGGGACTGGAGGAGTATGCTGTGGCGTACCTGGACGACATTGCCGTCTTCAGTTCCATCTGGGAGGAACACCTTCAGCATCTCCAGGAGGTGCTCAAGCGTATTCACCAGGCAGATCTGACCATCAAGCCGGGAAAATGCCAGATGGGCATGAGGGAGGTCCACTACCTGGGGCACCGGGTAGGCGGGGGTTCCATGAGTCCAGAGCCCGAGAAAGTGGACGCGATCGTGTCCTGGCCCACCCTCAGGACCAAAAAGCAGGTGAAGTCCTTCCTGGGCACTGCAGGGTACTATAGGCGTTTCGTACCGAACTATAGCGCCATTGCAAAACCCTTGACGGACCTCACCAAGGGCGGTCTACCCCAAACAGTCAACTGGACAGATGGCTGTGAGGCGGCATTCCGAGCTTTGAAAACAGCCCTGTGCAGCTCTCCAGTGTTAAAAGCCGTCGACAGCAGTCGGCCATTCCTGGTACAGACTGACGCCAGCGAATTTGGCCTCGGTGTTGTACTCAGCCAGGTTGATTCGGGGAACCAGGAGCACCCCGTGTTGTACCTGAGCCGGAAACTTCTGCCAAGGGAAGTGGCATACTCCACCATCGAGAAGGAGTGCCTGGCCATGGTCTGGGCACTGCAACGTTTGCAGCCCTACCTGTACGGGCGCACCTTCAAGGTGGTCACCGACCACAACCCTCTGAGCTGGCTGCACACAGTGTCCGGAACCAATGGTAGGTTGCTCCGCTGGAGCCTTGCCCTACAGCAGTATGATTTTGCCGTACAACACAAGAAAGGCAGCGAACATGGGAATGCTGATGGGTTATCACGACGTGGCGAACCCGCTGAGGTGCGCATGTCGGATTACCGACAGGTCATGCCTCCGTAGCGCCCTCTAAAGGGGGGAGGTGTGATGATACTGGAGCTTCATGTCTTGTGCTGTTGCTAGAACTACAGTCCTCATCCTGTTTTGTACTGACAGCCCACGGAGCCAAGTTTCCCCCCTCCCTCTCTCATGCTTCCCATCAACCCCCTCCCAGCCTGCACTCAGGCAGTGTAATGTGAGCTGCCAGTGCTAGAGTTTTCCCGCTTCACAGCGGGGGTCCCATTGTCAGCAACATGTGCTGTCCCTACCCTAGCAGCCATTTTGGAGAATTCATTCTGTTTTGGTTATCACACGGTGGGAGCGTTCGCTAGAAACACGAAAGTACTGTTGTGAAACATGCGCCTGACAGGCATCGTTCCCGTGGTACTGGTGAACCCGTAACTCCAACAGAACCCGAGAAATGGAATTCTCGGATTCCCCATGGACTAGCTCAGCCAAGTTTGGACTCATTTGAACTGTCATTTTAAAGTAAGATCATTGATAGGTCTGCCGTTATTCTGCTAGGCTCACAGGATGAGTTATGGTCCTTATGACTTTCAGAGCTCAAATCATACACTTCTGTCCCTGGGAGGTGGCCAGAAAAACCCTCCCCTTTTCGTGAGGTCAGCAGCCCCAGGTATAAGTCTGGCAGTGAGCCCCCCTTTCTCAGTCCTTGCTGTGATGTCCTGACTAAGAGATCTGCAAATGAATTATGACGTGTGGCTCCTTCCCCAGCCTGGCTTGCCTGTAAATGATCTAACTATCATGTGAGTCTTTCATTCTTAATCCCGTTTATTTTATAACTGCATTTGTACATAACTATATTGCCTCAGTTTGTTACCTCTTTTTTTATATTGTATAAGCACTGCCTGTCTTTTTAAGGAATAAACCTATAAATTTATTAGTTTGTTTCTCCTGCTCTATAAACGAATTTGCACGTGCCTGAAGTACTACGCTACTGTTTTGGGGTTGCTACGGACCCTCTTGATAAATTGTTCATCAAAAGCCGTAGCTGGTGGCAGCTATAAAGAAGGGGGTGTTAAGTGTTGACATATGGGGGTGGCGTTGGCAGTGACGGAGCGGGTTTTATAAGTGTATTACCCGGCTGCGGCTCGGAGTAATTATAATTCCCTCACTGCAGCGTGCCCAATAGCCAGCACACATCCAAGTGACCCGTCTGGCGCCCAATTATCCTAGGTGCAGTTCCCTGACTGACCTGAGGGTAAGGGTGGCGCCAGAGAGCTGCAAGTTCCTAAGTGGAAGTGGGATAATTATAAATCCCTGCAGTTTACCGGGTCGGACGGCAGCAGCCGTCGTGTGTGTGCACGTTCCATCACATGTGGTGGCAGCGGTGGGATCACAAGCCGTGACCCCGGGCTACCGTGTGGCGGATCGGGCCCGTTCATCACATATGTCTTCATCATTCTCCTGTGTAAGAGCCTGGTACTGGTTCCTGAGCAGAATTGGTGCTGACTGCCTCCTGATCCTCCTGCTTCTCTGGGTCACATGCTTCCATTCCTCTGTTTCTTCAGGTGCAGGTCGAATTTCTTCTCTTTCTGTACCATGAAGAGATAATTCTGCTCTGTCTAAGAACTCTTCATCTTCCTTAATGAGCCATGTATCTAATCCTATCTTGTGTGATACTGACTGCTGAGCTGTATCTAATCCTCTCCTGTGTGATACTGACTGCTGAGCCGTGTATCTAATCCTATCCTGTGTGATACTGACTGCTGAGCCGTGTATCTAATCCTATCTTGTGTGATACTGACTGCTGAGCCGTGTATCTAATCCTATCCTGTGTGATACTGACTGCTGAGCCGTGTATCTAATCCTCTCCTGTGTGATACTGACTGCTGAGCTGTATCTAATCCTCTCCTGTGTGATACTGACTGCTGAGCTGTATCTAATCCTCTCCTGTGATACTGACTGCTGAGCCGTGTATCTAATCCTATCCTGTGTGATACTGACTTCTGAGCTGTATCTAATCCTCTCCTGTGATACCGTCTGCTGAGCCGTGTATCTAATCCTCTCCTGTGTGATACTGACTGCTGAGCTGTGTATCTAATCCTCTCCTGTGTGATACTGTCTGCTGAGCTGTATCTAATCCTCTCCTGTGTGATACTGACTGCTGAGCTGTATCTAATCCTCTCCTGTGATACTGACTGCTGAGCCGTGTATCTAATCCTATCCTGTGTGATACTGACTGCTGAGCCGTGTATCTAATCCTATCCTGTGTGATACTGACTGCTGAGCCGTGTATCTAATCCTATCCTGTGTGATACTGACTGCTGAGCCGTGTATCTAATCCTATCCTGTGTGATACTGTCTTCTGAGCCGTGTATCTAATCCTATCCTGTGTGATACTGTCTGCTGAGCTGTGTATCTAATCCTCTCCTGTGTGATACTGACTGCTGAGCTTGTATCTAATCCTCTCCTGTGTGATACTGACTGCTGAGCCGTGTATCTAATCCTCTCCTGTGTGATACTGACTGCTGAGCCGTGTATCTAATCCTCTCCTGTGTGATACTGACTGCTGAGCCGTGTATCTAATCCTTCCTGTGTGATACTGACTGCTGAGCCGTGTATCTAATCCTATCCTGTGTGATACTGACTGCTGAGCGTGTATCTAATCCTCTCCTGTGTGATACTGCTGCTGAGCCGTGTATCTAATCCTTCCTGTGTGATACTGACTGCTGAGCCGTGTATCTAATCCTCTCCTGTGTGATACTGTCTGCTGAGCCGTGTATCTAATCCTATCCTGTGTGATACTGACTGCTGAGCCGTGTATCTAATCCTATCCTAGTGTGATACTGACTGCTGAGCCGTGTATCTAATCCTTCCTGTGTGATACTGACTGCTGAGCTGTGTATCTAATCCTATCCTGTGTGATACTGACTGCTGAGCCGTGTATCTAATCCCTATCCTGTGTGATACTGATCTGCTGAGCCGTGTATCTAATCCTTCCTGTGTGATACTGACTGCTGAGCCGTGTATCTAATCCTATCCTGTGTGATACTGACTGCTGAGCTGTGATCTAATCCTTCCTGTGTGATACTGACTGCTGAGCTGTGTATCTAATCCTATCCTGTGTGATACTGACTGCTGAGCCGTGTATCTAATCCTTCCTGTGTGATACTGTCTGCTGAGCCGTGTATCTAATCCTTTCCTGTGTGATACTGCTGCTGAGCCGTGTATCTAATCCTTCCTGTGTGATACTGACTGCTGAGCTGTGTATCTAATCCTATCCTGTGTGATACTGACTGCTGAGCCGTGTATCTAATCCTCTCCTGTGTGATACTGACTGCTGAGCCGTGTATCTAATCCTTCCTGTGTGATACTGACTGCTGAGCCGTGTATCTAATCCTTCCTGTGTGATACTGACTGCTGAGCCGTGTATCTAATCCTATCCTGTGTGATACTGCTGCTGAGCCGTGTATCTAATCCTTCCTGTGTGATACTGACTGCTGAGCCGTGTATCTAATCCTATCCTGTGTGATACTGACTGCTGAGCCGTGTATCTAATCTTCCTGTGTGATACTGCTGCTGAGCCGTGTATCTAATCCTCTCCTGTTGGATACTGACTGCTGACACTGTATCTAATCCTTCCTGTGGATACTGACTGCTGAGCCGTGTATCTAACCCTCTGTGTGATACTGACTGCTGAGCGTGTATCTATCTCTCCTGTGTGATACTGATGCTGAGCCGTGTATCTAACCTCTCCTGTGTGATACTGAGCTGAGCGTGTATCTAATCCTTCCTGTGTGATACTGACTGCTGAGCCGTGTATCTAATCCTCTTGTGTGATACTGTCTGCTGAGCCGTGTATCTAATCTATGCGTGTGATACTGACTCTGGCTGTGTATTAATCCTCTCGTGTGATACTGACTCTGAGCCGTGTATCTAATCCTCTCTGTGTGATACTGCTGCTGAGCGTGTATCAATCCTCTCCTGTGTGATACTGTCTGCTGAGTGTGTATCTATCTATCTGTGTGATACTGTCTGCTGAGCTGTGTATCTAATCCTATCCTGTGTGATACTGTCTGCTGAGCTGGTATCTAATCCTTCCTGTGGTACTGCTGCTGAGCGTGTATCTAATCCTTCCTGTGTGATACTGACTGCTGAGCCGTGTATCTAATCCTCTCTGTGTGATACTGACTGCTGAGCGTGTATCTAATCCTCTCCTGTGTGATACTGACTGTGACGTGTATCTAATCCTTCTGTGTGATACTGCTGCTGAGCCGTGTACTAATCCTTCTGTGTGATACTGACTGCTGAGCGTATCTAATCCTTCCTGTGTGATACTGCTGCTGAGCGGTATCATCCTCCCTGTGGATACTGCTGCTGAGCGTGTATCTAATCCTGTCTGTGTGATATGCTGCTTGAGCGTGTATGTAATCTTCCTGTGTGATACTGTCCTGCTGAGCCTGTCTTCGTGAACTGAGACTTCTAATCCATGTGTGATACGGACTGCTGGGCGTGTATCTAATCCTTCCTGTGTGATACTGACTGCTGAGCCGTGTATCTAATCCTCTCTGTGTGATACAGTGGAATCAGGAGCCTGGTGTATCTAATCCTTCCTGTGTGATACTGACTGCTGAGCCGGATCCTAAACCTCTCCTGTGTGATACTGCCTTGCTGAGCCGTGTATCTAATCCTCTCCTAGTGATGAATACTGTTCGAGCCGTGTATTAATCCTCTCATTTGATCCTATCTCGGACTGAATTTGTCTTAATCCTCCCTTGTCATACTGATGCTGCTGTGTATCCAATCTCTCCTGTGTCTGGCTGCTTGCCCCCTTCTATCCTTCCTGTGTGATACTGTCTGCTGGCTGTATCATTTCTCCCTGGTGTACTGTCTGCTGAGCCGTGTATCTATCCCCTGTGTCATCTGCTGCTGAGCCGGTATCTAATCCTTCTCGATACTGAGCTGCTGACCCTTTCGTATCTCACATTCCTGTGGATACTGACTGCTGAGCAGTTATCTACCCGACCTCCTGTTGTTCCTTGCCTGACCCGACTATCTTCCTTGTGTATCTGCTGTGACCGTGTATCTGTCCTCCCGTGTGATTTCTGTGCCGTTCCCGACCCGCTTTCTCGCTGTGATATCCCTGCTGTGTCTGTGTTCAACCTCTTCTACTTGTCCTGCCCTGATGCCGTGCTATCTAATCCGCCCTGTGTCATACTGACTGCTTAGCCTGTATCCAACTCTCCCCTGCAGACCGGATCCCCAGGGAGGCTCATCTCAGCCCCCTAAATCCATGACCTTTCGATCTGTCTCACTAGAGAATCAGACCCCAAAACATCCGAAATTATCTGGACCCACATTTCATCCCTATTTCTCGGAATCAACATTTCGTCCCTTTGTACCCGGACCCACATTCCGTGCCCTCGTCCCCGACCCGACATTTCGTCCCGGACCCTGCATTTCGCCCCCTTGTACCGGACCCCACATTCCGTGCCCTCGTCCTACGACCCGACATTTCGTCCCCGGACCCTGCATTTCGTCCCTTGTACCCGGACCCCACATTCATGCCCTCGTCCACGACCCCGACATTTCGTCCCCGGACCCTGCATTTCGTCCCTTGTTCCCGGACCCCACATTCCGTGCCCTGTCCACGACCCGACATTTCGTCCCCGGACCCTGCATTTCGTCCCCTTGTCCTGGACCCCGCATTTCTTTCCCCTTGTCCTCGGACTCCATTCCGTGCCCTCGTCCCCGGACCCCGCATTTTGTGCTCTCATCCCCGGACCCCGCATTTTCATCCCCTCTTTCCCGGACTTTGCATTTGTCTCCAGACCCTGCATTTCTACCCTTGTCCCTGGACCCCACATTCCGTGCCCTCACCCCGGACCCTGTATTTCATTCCTCTTTCCCAGACTCCAAATTTCATCCCCAGGCACCCATTCCATGCCCTCGTGCCCAAACCCTGCATTTTCATACCCTTTTTCTCGGACCCGCATTCCGTGCCCTCGTCCCCAGACCCTGCATTTCGTCCCCTTTTTTCTCAGACCGGTATTTCATCCAGGACCCCACATTTTGTCCCCAGCCCAGCATTCTGTGCCCTCGTCCCCAGACCTGGCATTTCGTCCCAGACCCCCGCATTTGTGCCCTCTTTCCCAGACTCTGCATTTCATCCCCTCGTCCCTGACCCCGAATTTTGTCCCAGAACCCACATTCTGTGCCCTCGTCCCGGACCCTGTGTTTCCTCCCGGGCCCCACATCGTGCCTCGTCCCCAGACCCCCGAATTTCTTCCCCTCTTTCCAGACTCTGTTTCATCCCTCATCCCTTAACCCCGCATTTTGTCCCAGACCCCGCATTCTGTTGCCCTCGTCCCAGACCCCGAATTTTGTCCCAGGACCCCACATTTTGTCCCCTTTGTCCCCGGACTCCGCATTTCGTCCCCTCGTCCCCGGACTCCGCATTTCATCCCTGGACCCTGCATTTGTCCCTTGTCCCCAGACCCCGCATTTCGTGCCCTTTCTCCAGACCCCGCTATTTTGTCCCTTGTCCCCAGAGCCCGCATTTCATCCCCTCTTTCTCAGGCTCCACATTTTGTCCCTCGTCCCCGGACCCACATTTCGTCCCCAGACCAGCATTTTGCCCCTCTTTCTGGACTCCATATTTTTGTCCCTTCATCCCCAGACCAAGCATTTTGCCCCCTCTTTCTTGGACTCCATATTTTGTCCCTTCACCCCCAGAACCCCGCAGTTTGTCCCCTCTTTCCGGACTCCGCATTTCATCCCGGACCCTGCATTTTGTCCCCAGACCCCCGCATTTCGTGCCTTGTCCCCAGACCCCCACATTTTGTTCCCTGTCCCCAGATCCACATTTCGTCCCTCTTTCCTGGATCCACATTTTGTCCCTTCATCCCAGACCCCGCAGTTTGTCCCTCTTTCCGGACTCCGCATTTCATCCCGGACCCTGCATTTTGTCCCCAGACCCGCTTTTCGTGCCCTTGTCCCAGACCCCACATTTTGTTCCCTTGTCCCAGACCCGCTTTGTCCCCTCTTTCCCGGACTCCGCAATTCACCCCTCGTCGCTGGACCCACATTTCAGCCCTCTTTCTCGGACTCCGCTATTTCAAACCTTTGTCCCGGACCCCGCATTCGTCCCCATTGTCCTGGACCCCTCATTTCGTCCCCTTGTCCGGACACACATTCTGTGCCTGTCCTGGGGACTCCACATTTGTGCCTCATCCCGGTCCCACATTTTCACCCGGACCCACACTTATCCCCTCATCCCCGGACCGAATTTTGTCTCCCGGCCTGCATTTCATACCCTTGTCCTGGACCCTCATTTCGTCCAGGATCCCGCATCATTTGCCCCTCTTCTTGGTCCCAATTTTGTCCCTTCATCCAGACCCGCAGTTTTGTCCCCTCTTTCCCGGACTCCGCATTTCATCCCGGACCCTGCATTTTGTCCCCAGACCCGCATTTCGTTGCCCTTGTCCCCAGACCCCACATTTTGTTCCCTTGTCCCCAGATCCCACATTTCGTCCCCTCTTTCCTGGACTCCACATTTTGTCCCTTCATCCCCAGACCCCGCAGTTTGTCCCCTCTTTCCGGACTCCGCATTTCATCCCCGGACCCTGCATTTTGTCCCCAGACCCCGCATTTCGTTGCCTTGTCCCCAGACCCACATTTTGTTCCCTTGTCCCCAGACCCCGCATTTCGTCCCTCTTTCCCAGACTCCGCAATTCATCCCTCGTCGCTGGACCCCACATTTGTCCCTCTTTCCGGACTCCGTATTTCAAACCTTTGTCCCGGACCCGCATTTCGTCCCCTTGTCCTGGACCCTCATTTCGTCCCCTTGTCCCCGGACACCACATTCTGTGCCCTCGTCCTGGGACTCCACATTTTGTGCCCTCATCCCCGGTCCCCACATTTATCCCGGACCCCACACTTCATCCCCTCGTCCCCGGACCCCGAATTTTGTCTCCGGCCCTGCATTTCATACCTTGTCCCTGGACCTCACATTTCGTCCCAGGATCCCGCATTTCGTCCCCGGACCCTATATTTGTTTCCTCTTTCCCAGACTCCGCATTTTCATCCCCCCAGACCCTGCATTCCGTGCCCTCGTCCCCGGACCTGCATTTGTCCCCAGACCCAATTTGTGCCCTTGTCCCTGGTCCCCAATTTCGTCCCTCGTCTCCAGACCCCACATTTCATCCCTTGTCCCAGACCCCACATTTGTCCCTTCGTCCTCGGACCCCACATTTCGTCCCCTCGTCCTGGACCCCACATTTCATCCCCTTAGACCCCACTTTCGTTTCCCCTCGTCCTCGGCCCCCCACATTTGTCCCTCGTCCCGGGACCCCACATTTCATCCCTTGTCCCCAGACCCCACATTTCGTCCCCTCGTCCTCGGACCCCCACATTTTGGTCCCTCGTCCTCGGACCCACATTTCGTCCCCTCGTCCCCGGACCCCAACATTTCATCCCCTTGTCCCCGACCCCACATTTCGTCCCTTGTCTCGGGTCCCCACATTTCGTCCCCGGACCCCTCAGACTGATCTCTAGAACCACCAGATCCTCCGATCACTTCTCACTAAACAATCACAATGTTATAAAAGTGGGCGAGACACAAAATCTGATGGTTCGCAGGTAAATACACGGGCAGACATGTGAGTGGCGCAGCTGCACAAGGGCCGAGAGCTCGGGGCCCTGCCAGCTCCAGAGGACGGTGTAATTTATGGTGGCAGGTTACTGTGTGATGCTGATCGGTCGCAACCGGGGATCACTCGGTCAGATGAGTCAATTTGTGTCACGCAGCCAAAAGAATTTCATCTTGAAGGCCATGAGAAAAGTGTCACACAGAGTTCCACAGCGTCAAATAGCATTACACAGCGTCATGCTGCGTCACATAGCATCACACAAGTCACAGTCACACAGCATCATACTGCATCACTCCGTGTCATAGAACGCCACACAGAAGTTGTACAGCGTCACCTGTCATACAGCACCACACAGCGTCATATAGCACACACGCGTCAGTCACACAGCATCATACTGCGTCACTCCGTGTCATAGAGCGCCACACGCGTTATTACAGCGTCACACAGTGTCATATAGCATCAACAAGTGTCATACAGCACCACACAGCGTCAGTCACAGCATCTGCTGCGTCACATAGCATCACCAGCGTCACAGTCACACGCATCATACTGCGTCACTCCGTGTCATTAGAGCGCCACACAGAGTTATACAGCGTCACCAGTGTCATACAGCACCACACAGCGTATATAGCACCACACAGCGTCACAGTCACACAGCATCATACTGCGTCACTCAGTGTCATAGAGCGCCCAGAGCGTTATACAGCGTTACACAGTGTCAATTAGCATAACAAGTGTCATTACAGCAACCACACAGCGTCAGTCCACAGCATCATGCTGCGTCACATAGCATCATACAGCGTCACAATCACACAGCATCATACTGCGTCACTCAGTGTCATAGAGCGCACACAGCGTTTATACAGCATTCACACAGTGTCAACAGCATCACCAAGTGTATACAGCATCACATAGCGTCCAGTCACACAGCATCATACTGCGTCACTCAGTGTCATACAGCATCACCAAGTGTCATACAGCATCACACAGCGTCACAGTCACACAGCATCATACTGCGTCACTCAGTGTCATACAGCATCACCAAGTGTCATACAGCACCACACGGTCACGTCACATAGCATCATGCTGCGTCACATGCATCAACAGCGTCACAGTCACACAGCATCATACTGCGTCACTCAGTGTATAGAGCGCCACACAGGTTATACAGCGTCACACAGTGTCATACAGCATCACCAAGTGTCTTTAGCATCACACAGCGTCACAGTCACACAGCTTCATACTGTGTCACTCAGTCATACAGCTTCACCAAGTGTCATACAGCATCACACAGGTACAGTCACACAGCATCATCTGCGTCACTCAGTGTCATACAGCTCACAAGGTCTTACAGCACCACATCAGAGTCCGTCACCGCATCATGCTGACGTCACATAGCTTCAACAGCGTCACAGTCACACTAGCATCATACTGCGGACTAGTGTCATAGAGCGCCACACAGCGTTATACAGCGTCACACATGTCATACGCATCACCAAGTGTCTATAGACTTACACAGCGTCACAGTCACATCAGCATCATACTGGTCATCGTTTACAGTTCCCAAATTTTGTCATACGCACACAGAGCGTCACAGTCACACGCATTTGCTGGTAAAAAAAATTCACGCGTCACAGCCACAGCATCATATGCTCACTATTGTCTTTTAGAAGCGCCAACGCTTTTTTACAGCGTCACACAGTGTTTTATGATCCCAAAAGTGTCTCAGCGCCCCACGGCATTAGCGTTATACGCATCAACAATGTGCGCAAAAGTTTAGACGGTGTGTGTAACGCTGCAGACGTCCAATCCCAGACAAGAACTGTTATAATTTGGTAGCTGAGGAGGACAGGAGCAAAAAACAGCAAAGGCGCCGAACACCAGAGGGTTGGGAACTAAAAGATTGCAGTCCCTAAACTAACGCACAACTAGAAGCAGCCGTGAGACGTTCTACGGTGACCTTAAGCTACCGAAAGCCCGTCTGTTCAAACTTGTCCGGTCTGAGTGAGTGCACAAACCAGGGTTATGGGGGTACTCGGCACCGAGCCGTTGATGTCTATGGGAAAGGTCACGGGTAGCACAGCTCGGTCCGTGCCCTGGGCGCTCACTTTAATTGCGGGATATTTACAGGGGATGATAGAATGTTCATGTAGTTTGTCGTGACGCACTTGTGGTATCTGATCAGAATGACCAGCGTGCTATGCAGATCCATGGGGGTTTTAATAAGTGCAGCTAGATGTTAAGCCTTCCACAGTTAAGGCTGATTCTCCAAGGCGGATGATGTATAAGAATTGCAGGACGGATGGGGACCCGGCAGTCAGGGATAATAAGGGAGACCACACACATAAGTCAGTTTGGTACCTTTACTGTAGATGTTGCAGGCACTTCCCGGAGTACTGTAGGGTGAAGGATGCACATTGAGATTCCTCCATGGTAGGTGTATGGCCTCCTGTCCTATGCCTTTTAGTAGTAAAGTCCTGACCTGTTGTAGCTGGGTTCTAACTTGGTCTCCGTCTTGCACCTGGTGATCTTGTGATTGGACCTTCCACTGAAAGTACACAGTCTTGCTCACAACGTCCTGCTTGCCAGACTCTGTCCTCCTGATCCAGTACGTATCGCTCTGTGGTACTCCTGGGACTTGTAGTCCTCCAGGAACTCCGGTGTTCTCCTAATGGGTCGTGGAGATCCCTATAGGCTCGGACCCCGGTGTCGGTGATACTTGCTGAGACGGGTATTAAGGTCCCTTTGCTCATTAACTTCCACTCGCCTTCGGCCTTACCGGATCCTTACACGATCACACACGCTGGCAGTCAGTAGGCTGCCTCTTCGCGCTCTTTAAGCGTTGGCACGCTTTCCACAGAGCTACACTTCTAAATTCAGCTCTGACTAGGCTGGAGTAGTGACTTCTCCGTATCACTCTTACTAGACTCCACTTAATTTGGAACTGAATAGCCCTGCAGCCTCACTACCTCAGTCTGCACGTCACTTTTGCAGACTGACTGAGCTCTCTGAGATGGCTGCTCAGACTCTGTCTCAGATCAGAGACGACTCTCTAGAAACTGAAACTAAACTTCTTTTTATATGCCTAACACAGCTCCCTCTGGTGGTCTTTAGGGTAGCTGTACGTGTGTGTATGTGCATATGACCTCTAGTGGTATCCTCTTTCAGTTGCACCCTTCTGGGAGATATGGATTCAGTCACAGCTGGGCTCCACATTCCCCCCTAGTAGAACTCAGCACTCCGGGGGCTGAAATACAAAAACAGATAACAATAAACTTGTATAAACAACTCTTCCTTTGCAGGAGGTAAGGCACTCTTGAACGGTTGCATTACGGTTTAATAAACAACTATATACATTAAACAATGAGGAATTGAGAATTGAGCAACCATAAAAGTCCCAGTCTCTTTTGGAAAAGGATGCTCAAAGGGAAGAGAAAACAAGTAAAAAAATAATGTCCATTCACTTGTTTCAGTATCAAAAGGGAAAACAGATTAATAAATAACAATATAATAAAGCTATTATAAGCAAATATATTACATTTATGTACAGTGGTTCTTGCTAATTATGTACATGTGTTAGGCCTACTCTCTGTACTAACAGGTATTTGCCCCTTGTTGTGCGTACTGACCTACGTGGTGCAGTAACCTGTGAGGTAGCAGTTTCCCTGTTTGGTCTTGCGTGAAAGTGAATTATAGAATTGCCTTAAACCTCGCTACTGGACTGGCAAGCACACTATGAGCTGGGTGAACCGGCTCGACTTCTGCGGGGGATCCTTCTTCCTGAGATTCAACTTCTTGGGATCCGCTTTTGGGGTTCTGCTTCCTGGGGTTTGCTGGGGCAGGTTCCTCTGGAATGACTCTACTGCAACAACTGGTGCAATGGATGTAGAGGTTTCTTCTTGTAGTTGATAGAATTGAAGCACGGGAACGATTACAGCTTCTCAATTTTGGGCCAATCTGCGGGGGAAATCTCCTAGTTGTATGTATGACTGATTCATCAGCTCTTCCTGATTGATAGCAGGTTCTTCCTCCTGAAGCTTTAACGCTTTGGACACAACTTAGGTGATCTCTGGATACAGTTGCAGTCGTTCTTCCTCCATCCTTGCTAATTATGCACGTTTTCTTGTTATCAAACCTTGACTTCTGGATGATGTAGGGCTCTTCTTTCCATTGATCGTCGAGTTTGTGTTTCCTCCTCTTTCTTTTTAGTACAACTTCACCAGGTGCGAAAGGTTCAGCTGGCGCACTTTTGTTATAGCGATCTTCTTGTTTTATCCCTTACTCGATTGAGGACTTTCTTCAACGCAGGCTTGTACTTTTCTGTACTGTTCCTGTCTGTTTGTATCCCAGTCTTCAGTAGTCCATCTGCTTTGGTTCTACAACACCAAGCTCCAGATCCATGGGCAGCTTTCCCGGTCTTGCCCGCATGAGGTAGGCTGGGGTGCAAGTTGGTGGAACTCACAGGTATGTGATTGTACAGGGTCTACAGGCAGTTGTAAGTCTGGCCACCTATTTCTCTCTTCAAGTGGTACAGTCTTCAGAGGTCATGACAATGTGATTCATCTTCTCAAGGGACCATTGGTTTGGGGGTGGTACGTGTGTGGTTCTTATCTTCTTACACCCGTTATAAGTGACAGAACTCTTTGAACAATTCGGCCTCGAAGGCTGGGCCTTAGTAGTTAGCACCTGCTCAGGATATCCGTGTGGTCTGCAGAAACTTGCTTGGAACTCTTTTGCTGCTGTCTCTGCCGTCAGATCTTTGACAGGAGCGACCACCAGGAACCTGGAGTAGTGATCCCACCATAGTCAGGGCATAGGAGTATCCTGAACGGCTGGGTGACAACTTGACATGGTCCAGGGCCACGATCTCCAAGGGACGAGTCGTCCTGATGGGTTGCAGGGGTGCCTTCTGACTGCTGTAGTCCTTTCTTCTGAGGCACAGGGTCCACAGTTCTGGGCACACCTCTCGATGGAGCTGCGCATTCCCACCAGTAGAAACGACACTTCAAAGGGTCTCCAGCTTCTTTCAGCCAAAGTGTCCCGCTTGATCGTGGTAGGCTTCTTAACACCATTCTGGATGTCTGCTCTGGGGATACTATCTGCCATACCATCTCATGGGTCCTTGGGTTGACGTACCTCCTGCACAGCTTCTCACGGTAGATGAACAGCCGGCTTCTTTCATTCCACAGCTGCCTTGCTTGTAGAGGCGCGTCCTTCTCAAGGAGGAACCCTCTTGTGTTATCAACTCCTTGTTCGCTGACAACCGGATCGCTGTCCTGAGTCCCTTCCAGCTTTGGTGAGGTAAGGATTTTAACGTATCTACCACGATGCCTCCTGCAGGCTTGTTGCTGTGGATCATCCCATTCTCGTGAAAGGTAGGTAGTTCATCTCTTCCGATCATCCACTTCTTCTTCTGTGTCCGATTCTAGGGGCATCTGGTTTTGGGCCCCCCGGTTGGCTTCTTGCCCCTGTCGGTCTTGATTGTGAATTGGTAATTTTCAGCGAGCCTCCAAACGTTGTTCCATGGCTCCCAGCTTAGGTTTCAAGGTGCTCAGGGGTTTTATCGGTGTGGCCGTTTAATTGCGGGAGGTAGGTTTGTGCTTTAAACCTCTCTGGATGGCCCAGCCAGTGCCAGGAACTCCAACTTGAAGCGCTATGTTCTCTGGGTTCCTTCGGTGGGTGGAGCTTCCTGCTGCATAGGCGATGACTTTCTTGGCCCCCTTTTGCTTTGTCTGAGGGGGCTCCCCAAGGTCAGTCCCCGGAACTGTCGCCCTCCCCGTTTTTTTGGCCCGGCCATTTTGGATGGCGTGATCTTCTCAGGGTCGGCGCTATCCTTCTGAGTGAAAAATGCCCGGTACTGTACTTTTGTTTTTAAGCGGGACTTTGAAGGCTTGTTTCATCCCTACTTGGCAGTGACTCGAAACCCCGCGGTGTTTTTTTAAAGGTCTTTTTTACGTTTTGGAGATACGTGAGTCGTCCGGTACAGCAACACAGTTTCGAAGTTAAGATGTCCCCGGCAGCTCTCCTCCTCTTGGAACGTTCCAGGGGCATCTGAGTCCAAACGGCTTTTTTTCAAAATCACGGTATTGGGGGGGGGAAAAACCCTCTTCCCCGATCCTCCTCGCCCCGCACTTTGGCCCCTACCACTAGTGGGCAAGGGTGGAAAAGTAATTGAGTTTTTATGCAGCTAAGGATTCCTCAAGGTGGTAAGGGGATGCATTTTAGTGTTATGCGATTTACTTGTCGTAATTAACCCCATTCTCAGTTCCAT
>JARQOD010003194.1:0-67842 GCA_033576555.1 Oophaga sylvatica | reverse complement strand
TCACCACTGCATTTTTGGGGCGTCGTCCCCGTGTGCGGGAATCGGAAAAGGGAATCTGAAAATTTGGGGGATATTAAGGGCCCTCACTGCTGCCCTACCATAAAACATGGAAGCGGGCCCCATTTTGCCTTGGGGGTTTTTTTCAATGTGCGATTTAGAGGGAAAACAGGGAACAGCAGGGCAACAGCAGGGGGGGGTTGGGGGTCCGCTGGGTCATGTGATGCGCACGACCTGGGACCGGCTCCCCAAAGGGGCCCTACACGACAAAACACGGGCTCACAGTGTGTCAGCGCGCCACCCAGGGGGAGGGGCGCGGGAAAAGGGGACGTTAGCGAGGCGACCCAGTCTGTGCGGGGGGGGGGAGAAGCGTCAGCGAGCATGTAACCGGGGCAAACCAGGGAAAATCAAAAACCACCCACCGGCCCACCTGTCAACAGCGACCCCCTGACCTCAGGCCGGGGGCAAATACATTTTTAATCCTCCTAGGTCCAGGGGAGGAGAATAAAGGCCGCTTCTAGTCCTCCTGGTACCAGGTGGAAATGGAGCTTCTAATCCCATGCCTTGGCGAGGATGATTAAATGTCAGATTTAAGTAAAGTCCAGGAGGAAAGCAGCTTCTAGTCCCCTAGGTCCAGGGATGAGAATAGTCACTCTAGTCCCCAAGCTCCAGGGAGAAATAGTCAGTCTAGTCCAGGTACAAGGGAAAATTAGTCAGCTTCAGTCCCCGAGGTCCAGAGGGGCAGGCAATAGTCAGCTTCATGCCCCTAGTCCAGGGGGGGGAGAAGTCAGCTTACAGTCCCCAAGTACCAGGGAGAAATATCCACTTCACCCCAGGCCACGGGAGGATAGTCACTCTAGTCCTCAGGTCCAGGGGAGGAGAATAGTCAGCTTCTAATCCTCCTAGGTCCAGGGGACGAGAATAGTCAGCTTCTAATCCTCCTAGGTCCAGAGGACGGAAGAATAGTCAGCTTCTAGTCCTCCTAGGTCAAAGAGAGAATAGTCAGCTTCTAGTCCTCCTAGGTCCAAGGAGGAGAATAGTCAGCTTCTAATCCTCCTAGGTCCAGAGGAGAATAGTCAGCTTCCTAGTCCTCCTAGTCCAGGGAGAATAGTCAGCTTCTATCCTCCTAGGTCCAGGGAGGATAATAGTCAGCTTCTAGTCCTCCTAGGTCCAGGAGAGGAGAATAGTCAGCTTCTAGTCCTCCTAGGTCCAGGGAGGAGAATAGTCAGCTTCTAGTCCTCCAGGTCCAGGGAGGAGAATAGTCAGCTTCTAATCCTCCTAGGTCCAGGGAGGAGAATAGTCAGCTTCTATCCTCCTAGGTCCAGGGAGGAGAATAGTCAGCTTCTATCCTCCTAGTCCAGGGAGAGAATAGTCAGCTTCTAATCCTCCTAGGTCCAGGGGAGAGAATAGTCAGCTTCTAGCCTCCTAGGTCCAGGGGAGGAGAATAGTCAGCTTCTAATCCTCCTAGTCCAGGGGACGAGAATAGTCAGCTACTAGTCCTCCTAGTCCAGGGGACGAGAATAGTCAGCTTCTAGTCCTCCTAGGTCCAGGGAGAGAATAGTCAGCTTCTAGTCCTCCTAGGTCCAGGGGAAGAATAGTCACTTCTAGTCCTCCTAGGTCCAGGGAGAGAATAGTCAGCTTCTAATCCCCTAGGTCCAGGGAGAAATAGTCAGCTTCTAGTCCTCCTAGGTCCAGGAGGAGAATAGTCAGCTTCTAGCCCTCCTAGGTCCAGGGAGGAGAATAGTCAGCTTCTAGTCCTCCTAGGTCCAGGGAGGAGAATAGTCAGCTTCTAGTCCTCCTAGGTCCAGGGGAGAGAATAGTCAGCTTCTAATCCTCCTAGTCCAGGGGAGGAGAATAGTCACTTCTAGTCCCCCTAGGTCCAGGGGAGGAGAATAGTCAGCTTCTAGTCCTCCTAGGTCCAGGGGAGGAGAATAGTCAGCTTCTAGTCCTCCTAGGTCCAGGGGAGAGAATAGTCACCCTTCTAGTCCTCCTAGGTCCAGGGAGGAGAATAGTCAGCTTCTAGTCCTCCTAGGTCCAGGGGAGAATAGTCAGCTTCTAGTCCTCCTAGGTCCAGGGGAGAGAATAGTCAGCTTCTAGTCCTCCTAGGTCCAGGGACGAGAATAGTCAGCTTCTAGTCCTCCTAGGTCCAGGGAGGAGAATAGTCAGCTTCAAAGTCCTCCTAGGTCCAGGGGAGAGAATAGTCAGCTTCTAGTCCTCCTAGGTCCAGGGGAGAGAATAGTCAGCTTCTAGTCCTCCTAGGTCCAGGGGACGAGAATAGTCAGCTTCTATTCCTCCTAGGTCCAGGGGAGGAGAATAGTCAACTTCTAGTCCTCCTAGGTCCAGGGGACGAGAATAGTCAGCTTCTAGTCCTCCTAGGTCCAGGGAGGAGAATAGTCAGCTTCTAATCCTCCTAGGTCCAGGGAGGAGAATAGTCAGCTTCTAGTCCTCCTAGGTCCAGGGGAGGAGAATAGTCAGCTTCTAATCCTCCTAGGTCCAGGGGAGGAGAATTGTCAGCTTCTAGTCCTCCTAGGTCCAGGGGAGGAGAATATTCAGCTTCTAGTCCTCCTAGGTCCAGGGGAGGAGAATAGTCAGCTTCTAGTCCTCCTAGGTCCAGGGGAGGAGAATAGTCAGCTTCTAGTCCTCCTAGGTCCAGAGGAGGAGAATAGTCAGTTTCTAGTCCTCCTAGGTCCAGAGGAGGAGGAGAATAGTCAGCTTCTAATCCTCCTAGGTCCAGGGGACGAGAATAGTCAGCTTCTAGTCCTCCTAGGTCCAGAGGAGGAGAATAGTCAGCTTCTAGTCCTCCTAGGTCCAGAGAAGGAGAATAGTCAGCTTCTAGTCCTCCTAGGTCCAGAGAAGGAGAATAGTCAGCTCTAGTCACCCCCGGTCCAGGATATAATCGGCCTCTAGTCACCTCCGGTCCAGGATATAATCGGCCTCTAGTCACCTCCGTCCAGATAAATCGGCCTCTAGTCACCTCCGGTCCAGGAATAATCGGCCTCTAGTCACCTCCGGTCCAGGATATAATCGGCCTCTAGTCACCTCCGGTCCAGGATATAATCGGCCTCTAGTCACCTCCGGTCCAGGATATAATCGGCCTCTAGTCACCTCCGGTCCAGGATATAATCAGCCTCTAGTCACCCCAGGTCCAGGATATAATCGGCCTCTAGTCACCCCCCGGTCCAGGATATAATCAGCCTCTAGTCCACCTCCGGTCCAGGATATAATCAGCCTCTAGTCACCCCCGGTCCAGGATATAATCAGCCCTAGTCACCTCCGGTCCAGGATATAATCAGCCTCTAGTCACCCCCGGTCCCAGGATATAATCAGCCTCTAGTCACCTCCGGTCCAGGATATAATCAGCCTCTAGTCACACCCCGGTCCAGGATATAATCAGCCTCTAGTCACCTCCGTCCAGGATATAATCAGCCTCTAGTCACCCCCGGTCCAGGATATAATCAGCCTCTAGTCACCTCCGGTCCAGGATATAATCAGCCTCTAGTCACCCTCGGTCCAGGATATAATCAGCCTCTAGTCACCTCCGGTCCAGGATATAATCAGCCTCTAGTCACCTCCGGTCCAGGATATAATCTGCCTCTAGTCACCTCCGGTCCAGGATATAATCGGCCTCTAGTCACCCCCGGTCCAGGATATAATCGGCCTCTAGTCACCCCCGGTCCAGGATATAATCGGCCTCTAGTCACCCCCGGTCCAGGATATAATCGGCCTCTAGTCACCCCCGGTCCAGGATATAATCGGCCTCTAGTCACCTCCGGTCCAGGATATAATCAGCCTCTAGTCACCCCAGGTCCAGGATATAATCGGCCTCTAGTCACCCCCGGTCCAGGATATAATCAGCCTCTAGTCACCTCCGGTCCAGGATATAATCAGCCTCTAGTCACCCCGGTCCAGGATATAATCAGCCTCTAGTCACCTCCGGTCCAGGATATAATCAGCCTCTAGTCACCCCCGGTCCAGGATATAATCAGCCTCTAGTCACCTCCGGTCCAGGATATAATCAGCCTCTAGTCACCCCCGGTCCAGGATATAATCAGCCTCTAGTCACCTCCGGTCCAGGATATAATCGGCCTCTAGTCACCCCCGGTCCAGGATATAATCAGCCTCTAGTCACCTCCGGTCCAGGATATAATCGGCCTCTAGTCACCCCCGGTCCAGGATATAATCGGCCTCTAGTCACCCCCGGTCCAGGATATAATCAGCCTCTAGTCACCTCCGGTCCAGGATATAATCAGCCTCTAGTCACCTCCGGTCCAGGATATAATCAGCCTCTAGTCACCCCCGGTCCAGGATATAATCAGCCTCTACTCACCTCCGGTCCAGGATATAATCAGCCTCTAGTCACCCCCGGTCCAGGATATAATCAGCCTCTAGTCACCTCCGGTCCAGGATATAATCAGCCTCTAGTCACCTCCGGTCCAGGATATAATCAGCCTCTAGTCACCCCCGGTCCAGGATATAATCAGCCTCTAGTCACCTCCGGTCCAGCCTGCAGCCCAGCAGACATACAGTAGTTAGTTTCGGGCATTTAAACCGCCAGTGCGCGCTGATTGGTTACCACGGAACCGGCTGTTACTTCCGGATATGACGTCACGCTGGCAAATAGCATGAGGGATAATTCTATAACTAGAGACCCAGCAGCGAGATACAGATGGAGAAACGGAACAAACCACTGGAAAAATAACAACAAATTCAGAAGAAAAAAACCGCAAAATATTGGTCTATAAAGTATCCCTCCGCCGCAAAGTAGTCCCGTCAATGACGTCACCACTGTCCAAGGCGGAAATGGCTTGGTCGGAAGTGAAACAAGGAACATAAGAGGGCGTAGTCAACCGCTGCTGTTACTATGGTGACAAGAGATGTATGGACAACACAGACACGTGACCAATAGACGAGAGCAGAGCTGACGCCAATAAGTGACGTTAGAGGGAGAAGACGAGAAGAGGGAGGAGCGAGAGGAAGAGGGAGCAGCGAGAGGAAAAGGGAGAAGAGGGAGGAGCGAGAGGAAGAGGGAGGAGCGAGAGGAAGAGGGGAAAAGGGAGAAGAGGAAGGAGCCAGAGGGAAAGGGAGAAGAGGGAGGAGCGAGAGGAAGAGGGAGGAGCGAGAGGAAAAGGGGAAAGGGAGAAGAGGGAGGAGCGAGAGGAAGAGGGAGAGCGAGAGGAAAAGGGGAGAAGAGGGAGGAGCGAGAGGAAAAGGGGAAAGGGAGAAGAGGGAGGAGCGAGAGGAAGATGGAGGAGCGAGAGGAAAAGGGAGAAGAGGGAGGAGCGAGAGAAGAGGGAGGAGCGAGAGGAACAGAGGGGAGAAGAGGGAGGAGCGAGAGGAAGAGGGAGGAGCTAGAGGAACAGAGGGGAAAAGGGAGAAGAGTGAGGAGTGAGAAGAACAGAGGGGAAAAGGGAGAAGAGGAAGGAGCGAGAGGAAGAGGGAGGAGCGAGAGGGAGAAGAGGGAGGAGCGAGAGGAACAGAGGGGAAAAGGGAGAAGAGGGAGGAGTGAGAGGAACAGAGGGGAAAAGGGAGAAGAGGAAGGAGCGAGAGGAAGAGGGAGGAGCGAGAGGAAAAGGGGAGAAGAGGGAGGAGCGAGAGGAAAAGGGGAAAGGGAGAAGAGGGAGGAGCGAGAGGAAGATGGAGGAGCGAGAGGAAAAGGGGAGAAGAGGGAGGAGCGAGAGGAAGAGGGAGGAGCGAGAGGAACAGAGGGGAAAAGGGAGAAGAGGGAGGAGCGAGAGGAAGAGGGAGGAGCGAGAGGAAAAGGGGAGAAGAGGGAGAGCGAGAGGAAAAGGGGAAAGGGAGAAGAGGAGGAGCGAGAGGAAGATGGAGAGCGAGAGGAAAAGGGGAGAAGAGGGAGGAGCGAGAGGAAGAGGGAGGAGCGAGAGGAACAGAGGGGAAAAGGGAGAAGAGAGAGGAGCGAGAGGAGAGGGGAGAAGGGAGGAAGAGGGAGGAATGAGAGGAAGGGGGAACAGAGAACAGGGAGAAGAGGGAGGAGTGAAGGAAGAGGAGGAGCGGAGGAAGAGGGAGGAGCGAGAAGAGGGAGGAGCGAGAGGAACAGAGGAAAAGGAGAAGAGGGAGGAGCAAGAGGAAGAGGAGGCGCGAGAAGAGGGAGGAGCGGAGGAAAGGGAAAAGGGAGGAGGAAGGAAGGGAAGGAGCGAGAGGAAGGGGAAGGAGGAGAGGAAGAAGGGAGGAGTGAGAGGAGAGGGAGGAGCGAGAGGTAGAGGGAGGAGGAGGGAACGGAACAGGGAGAAGAGAGAAAGAGGGGAGGATGAATGGAAGAGGGGAGGAGAGAAGAGAAAAGGGGAACAGGAGAAGTGAGAAGAGGAGGAGCGAGAGGAACAGAGGGAAAAGGGAGAAGCGAGATGAAGAGGGAGGAGCGAAGGAAGAGGGGAGGAGCGAGAGGAAGAGGAGAGCGAGGGAAAGGGAGAAGAGGTAGAGGAAAGAGGAGAAGAGAGGGGGAGGGGAGAAAGGGAGGAGCGGAGGAAGCGGAAGGAGCGAGGAAGAGGGGAGGAGTAAATGGAAGAGGGGAGGAGCAAGAAGAAAAAGAAAGGAGAAGTGAGGAAGAGGAGGAGCGAGGGAAAGAGGGGAAGGGAGAAGCGAGATGAAGAGGGAGGAGGAATGGAGAGGGAGGAGGAGGAACAGGAGGGGGGAGGAGTGAGAGGAACAGGAGAGAGGAGGGGAGGAAAGAGCGAGAAGAGGAGAGGGAGGAGCGGAAGAGGAAAGGGGAGGAGGATAGGAACAGAGGGAAAAGAGAGAAGAGGAGGAGGAGAGGAAGAGGGGAGAGTGAGAGGAAGAGGAGGGGCGAGAGGACAGGGAGGAAGAGGGAGGAGCGAGAGGAAGAGGGGAAAGGAGAAGAAGGAGGAGCGAGAGAAGAGGGAGGAGAGAGGGAGGGGAAAGGGAGAGGGAGGAGCGAGAGGAAGGGGGAAAGAGAGGAAAGGAAGAGGAGGAGAAAGGAAGAGGGGGAAAGAGGAACAGGGAAAGGGAAGAGGGAGGAGCGAGAGAAAGAGGGAAGGAGCGAGAAGAAGAGGGAGGAGCGAGAGGAACAGAGGGGAAAGGAGAAGAGGGAGGAGCGAGAGGAAGAGGGAAGGAGAGAGGAAGAGGAGGAGGAGATGAAGAGGGAGGAGTGAGAGGGAGGGGAAAAGGGAAAGAGGGAGGAGCGAGAGGGAGAGGGGAAAAGGGAGAAGAGGAGGAGCAGAGGAAGAGGGAAGGAGCGAGAGACAGAGGGAAAAGGAAGAAGGAGGGAGAGCGAGAGAAGAGGGAGAAGGGAGGAAGGGAGGAGGAGAAGAAGAGGGAGGAGTGAGAGGAAGGGGGACGAGACAGGGAGAAGAGGGAGGAGAAAAGGGGGAGGAGGAAGGAGAGGGGAAAAGGGAGAAGAGGGAGGAGGAAAGGAAGAGGGAGAGCGAGAGGAAGGAGAAAAGGAGAAAGGAGAAGAGGAGGAGTGAAGGAGAGGGAGGGAAGAGAAAAAAGAGAGAGGAAGGGGAGGAAGGAGAGGGAAGAGGGGAGGAGGAGAAGGAAGGGAGGAGCGAGAGGAACAGGAGAAAAGGAGAAGAGGGAGGAGCGAGAAGGAAGAAGGGAAGGAGCGGAGAGGAGAGGAGGAGGAGAGGAAAGGGGGGAGGAGAGAAAGAGGGGAAAAGGGAGAAGGGGAGGAGGAGAAACAGGGAAAAGGGAGGAGCGGGGGGAAGGAAGAGGGGAGGAGCAAGAGGAAGAGGGAAGGAGGAGAGGAACAGGGGAAAAGGGAGAAGAGGGAGTAGCGAGAGGAAGAGGGAGAAGGGAGGAAGAGGAGGAGGAGAGGAAGGGGGAAGAGAGGAACAGGAAGAAGAGGGAGGAGGAAAGGAAGAGGGAGGACGAGAGGAAGGGAGAAGGGGAGGAAAGGGAGGAGGGAAGAGAAAAGAGGGGAAAAGGGAGAAGATGGAGGAGGAGAGGAAGAGGGAAGGAGCGAGAGGAATAGGGAAAGGAGCGAGAGGAAGAGAGGGAAAGGAAGAGGAGGAGGCAAGAGGAATAGGAGGAAGAGGAGGAAGAGAGGGGACAGGGAGAAGAGGGAGGAGGAGAGGAAGAGGGAAAGGGAGAAGAGGGGTAGGAGAGAGGAAGAGGAAGGAGAAGAGGAAAGAGAGGAAGAGGGAGGACGAGAGGAACAGAGGAAGAGGGAGGGAGGAGAGGGAAGAGAGGGGAAAGGGAGAAGGGAGGAGCGAGAGAAAGGGGAGGAGCGAGGGAAGGAAGGAACAGAGGAGGAAAGAGAGAAGAGAGGAAGAGGGGGAGGAGGAAAGGAAGAGGGGAGGAGCGAAAAGAAGGGGAACAGGGAGAAGTGAGGAAGAGAGGAAGAGGGAGGAGCGAGAGGAACAGAGGGGAAAAGAGAGAAGGAGAAGCAAGATGAAGAGGGAGGAGCGAGAGGAACAGAGAGGAAGAGGGAGGAGCGAGAGGAAGAGGGAGGAGGAGCGAGAGGAAGAGGGAAGGAGCGAGGAAGAGGGAGGAGCGAGAGGAAGAGGGAGGAGAGGAAGGAGCGAGAAGGAACAGAAGGGAACAGGGAGAAGAGGGAGGAGCGAGGAAGAGGGAGGAGTGAGAGGAAGAGGGGAGGAGCGAGAGGAAGAGGGAGGAGCGAGAGGAAGAGAGGGGAACAGGGAGAAGGGAGGAGTGAGTAGAAGAGGGGAGGAACGAGAGGAAGAGAGAGGAGCGAGAGGAACAGGGAGAAGAGAGGAAGAGGGGAGGAGTGAAAGGAAGAGGGGAGGAGCGAGAGGAAGAGGGTGGAGCTGGAAGAAGAGAGCGAGAGGAAGAGGGAGGAGCGAGAGCAAGAGAGGGGAACAGGGAGAAGGGAGTAAGAGGGAGGAGCGAGAAGAGAGGGGAACAGGGAGAAGAGAGGAAGAGGGAGTTGCGAGAGAAAGAGAGTACCGAGCGTAAGAGGACGTGATACAGAAGAGGATGAGAAATGGGAGAGGACGAGACATAGGACAAGATACTGTTATGATTTGGTAGCTGAGGAGTGCAGGTAAAAAGGGCAATACACCAGAGCAGTTGGAATCTATGAGATTGCAGTACCCTGACTAACCACCACAACTAGAGGCAGCCGTGGAGCGTTCCTACGTTGGTCCTAGACGCCTCGTCACAGCCTGAGAAACTAACTATACCTAAAGATAGAAAGAGGAAAGCTATCTGCCCCGGAGCAGATCCCCAAAGAACATAGAAAGCCCCCAAACATGTAATGGCGGTTAGACAAGAGGAAATATTGACACAGACAGAAAATAGTATGAGCAAACGTTGGGGCCCAAACTAACTAAATAGAAAAGGATAGGAAGGGCACTTACTGCAATCCCAAAAAACCCTGAAAAGCACCAACTTTACTAATTTCAAAAACACCTGAGATCACACGACCTCTACCACCTAAATTAGTTCTCTGGTGTAACAAAATCAAAACAGCAGCCACTGAAAAAACTGGAAAAAGCAAATGTACAAACATCAGTGGCTGAACAAAACTGAGAGGGCAAAAGCCCCCGGAGGGGACCCTGAAGGCCCCCACAGAAGTGCAGGACAAAATGCAAAAATCAAGCACAAAAGCAAAAAGAAGAAAATGTCTTATCTGTTAGCAGGAGATGCAGACACGACACAGCAGGCTACAAAGGAAACAGGAATCAAGGATTGAGACCAGAACAATTGATCACCGGCAACACTGATGGGAAGGTGACTCCCTTATATAAGACCAGTCAGTAACACCTGATTCCCAATCCTCACAATCTTCACTGGACAGTCCAGTACCGTTTGTAACCACCAGAGGGAGCCTCTGCTCAGAACTCATTTCAAGTCCATTCACAACAAGATACAGCAGAGGACGAGATATAGGAGAGGATGAAACACAGGAGAGGACGAGATACAGGATAGGACAAGATACAGCAGAGGGCGAGAAACAGGAGAGGAGACATGTGAGAGGACGAGATACAGGAGAGGACGAGACAGGAGAGCACGAGACACAGGAGAGGACGAGACACAGGAGAGGACGAGACACTGGAGAGGACGAGCTACAGCAGAGGATGAGACACAGGAGAGGACGAGACACTGGAGAGGACGAGCTACAGCAGAGGACGAGCTACAGGAGAGGACGAGTTACAGGAGAGGACGAGACACAGGAGAGGACGAGACACAGGAGAGGACGAGACACAGGAGAGGATGAGACACGGGAGACGATGAGACATGGGAGAGGACGAGACACTGGAGAGGACGAGCTACAGGAGAGGACGAGCTACAGGAGAGCCTGAGATACAGGAGAGCCTGAGATACAGGAGAGGACGAGCTACAGGAGAGGACGAGCTACAGGAGAGGACGAGTGTCATGTGTGCATCGCCACGAAGATCGTCGCGGTTGCACATTCTGACTTCTCACAGCTGAGTTGCTGTTTCTTTGTGTTTGGCAGTTAGGGAGTTAATTCTGTCTGTGCTCAGTTCTGGGACTGGGTGCAGTTTCTCCCGGCTGCAATTAATTATTTGTTGATTGGTTTCCTTTAAATCTCTGGTTGTCTGTGTTGGGAGTTGCCAGTGAAATTCTTCATGCAGACCACAGATAGGATTGTATCTGTATAGACTTAAGTTAAAGAGCTCCTTAGTTGTTTTAAGCTCACCTTGCTTAGAGTTTAATATCCCAGATCATTTATGTTCCTTCTGTGTTTGAGTGTGTATGCAAGTCTGTGTTTTCTCCAGTCTGTCTTATATGTCTAATCTGTGTATTTAGCAGAGATCAGCCCATATCCCTTTGGTGGTAATCAGAATCCTTCTTAGGACTGATTACAGGGTTCAGGGACTGATAGGAGACAGGGTTAGGCTGGAGACTTGGACCTCTGAACCATTATCAGTACCTCCAAGGTGAGGGATTAGTTAGGACCCCAGTTTAGGGTCAGGTTAGACCCCCGGTCCTCCTCTTTCCTGTGACAGTGTATCAAGTCCTCAAGATTAACCCTGAGTTCAACGGATATCGTGTCAGGTAAATCTATTCTATATTTACATGCTGATGTTGCTAATCTATATGTTGTATAGAGTGTTGTTCTTTTAAGAATAGTTTACTGACATCGTACACATATCATAAGACCGCGTGACATTTTCACTGGCCCATAAAATTTTTCCCCAGTTGCCATGGATCCAGTAGCCCAGCTGGCTCTGCAGTTGCAGGGATTATCCATGGAGCTGACGGACATTAAGTCCAAAGTTTTGTCTCCCTCGGAGCAAACCAGATTTGAACCTAAAGTAGCTCTCCCGGACAGGTTCACTGGTGGGCGAGACAAATTTTTTACCTTCAGGGAAGCATGTAAATTGTATTTTCGGCTTCGGCCTCGATCATCAGGGAGTGAAGAGCAGAGAGTGGGAATTGTTATCTCGCTCCTACAAGGGGACCCTCAATCCTGGGCCTTCTCCCTTCCTCCGGGATCCCCGGCTCTACAGTCAGTAGATCGATTTTTTACTGCCCTGGGTTTGGTATATGATGACCCAGATCGGGTCTCTCTTGCTGAGACAAAATTACGTAAGATACAGCAGGGAGATCGTCTGGCGGAGGAATTTGCTTCTGAGTTCCGTAGATGGGCCACAGATACTCAGTGGAATGACCCAACTCTTAGAAGCCAGTTTTGTCATGGGCTTTCTGACAAATTAAAGGACGTTTTGGCTCAGTATGATTCTCCTCCATCACTGGAGGCTGCTATGGCCCTAGCTATCCGTACTGATAGACGGCTCCTGGAGAGGTGCGAGGTAACTCCGCCCCCTGTTGTTACTCCACCTACTACTAAAGTCCCTTATGTTGAGGTTCCCCTTGTCTGTTCGGAGGAGCCTATGCAGTTGGGAGGGACATCATTTCGTAGGAGGGGATTGGCGGTACGCCGCAGGACTAGAAGGTGTTTCTTCTGCGGGAAAGAGGGACATTTTGTTGGGGGATGTCCATCCCGTGCCTTGTTGAGCAAAAAGTCGCCGGAAAACTGTTAATCCCAGGTTGTGTGGTGGACGACAACCTGGGAGTATGTATTTCGTCCGCTAGTTCTTCTCAGTTCCTTGTACCAGTGGAGGTGGTGGTTGGTACGAGAGTGGAGAGATTTTCTGTTCTTCTTGATAGTGGGTCCGGGGCTAATCTGGTTGACGCTCAGTTTGCTCAGGCTCAAGGTATGCATCTGAGTGTATTGGTCAAACCGATCCCTATATTCTCCATTGACGCCAGGCCTCTCGGCCAAGGTAGCTTTGTTCATGAGGTTCATAACATTGACCTTCGGGTAGGGGCAATACATAGGGAACTATTAACTTGTTATGTGTTGGAGGGTCTACCTACTCCTATTGTGTTGGGACTTCCTTGGTTTGTTAAACATAACCCTGTGATTAATTGGCAGTCCAGAGATATAAGCCAATGGGGGGAGTTTTGCAAAAGTAACTGCATGAACACAGTCATCAGTGCGGTCGTGCCTAGTACTTTGCCTCCTTTTTTGGAGGACTTTGGGGATGTGTTCTCTGAGGAGGGGTGTCAGGAGTTGCCTCCTCATCGCGTGTATGACTGCTCTATTAATTTACTTCCTGATGCTAAGTTACCTAAAGCTAGGTTATATAACCTTTCTGGTCCTGAGAGGCAGGCTATGAAAGATTATATTTCGGAAAGTCTGGCCAAAGGGCATATTAGACCTTCATCTTCCCCAGTGGCCGCGGGGTTCTTCTTTGTGAAGAAAAAAGATGGAGGCCTACGCCCTTGCTTGGATTTCCGCGAACTTAATCGGATTACTGTTCGAGATCCGTATCCACTCCCTCTGATTCCTGATCTCTTCAATCAAATTGTTGGCGCCAAATGGTTCTCTATATTGGATCTCAGGGGCGTATAATCTGATTAGGATAAAAGAGGGGGATGAGTGGAAAACGGCGTTTAACACGCCGGAGGGACATTATGAGAACCTTGTCATGCCTTTTGGTCTGACTACTGCACCAGCAGTATTCCAACATTTTGTTAATGACATTTTTCGTCATCTGGTGGGGCTGTTTGTGGTCGTATATTTGGATGACATTTTAATTTACTCACCAGATCTTGTGTCTCACCAGGAGCATGTGAGACAGGTGTTGCAGATCTTGCGAGACAATAAACTATACGCCAAACTGGAAAAGTGTGTATTCGCCGTACAGGAACTTCAGTTTTTGGGTTTCTTGGTGTCAGCCTCCGGTTTCCGTATGGACCCTGAAAAGGTGAGAGCAGTGCTTGAATGGGATCAGCCAGAGGATCTTAAGGCTCTGCAGCGTTTTCTGGGGTTTGCTAACTACTACCGGAAATTTATTTGGAATTTCTCATCTGTTGTCAAACCTCTCACTGACATGACAAGAAAAGGGACGGATTTTTCTAAATGGTCGGACAAAGCTTGCCAAGCTTTTTCCTCTTTGAAAAAATGTTTTGCTTCGGCACCCGTTCTCATCCAACCAGATGCATCACAGCCGTTCGTTGTGGAGGTGGACGCGTCTGACGTAGGGGTGGGTGCAATATTGTCCCAGGGTCCGTCCCCTGGTAAATGGCATCCGTGCGCTTTCTTTTCTAAAAAATTGTCGTCCGCCGAAAGGAATTATGATATCGGCAATAGGGAACTTTTGGCCATTAAGTTGGCTTTTGAAGAATGGCGTCACTTTTTGGAGGGGGCAGTCCACCCGGTCACCGTCATTACTGATCACAAGAACCTGCTGTATTTGGAATCTGCTAAGCGTCTGAATTCCAGACAAGCTCGATGGTCGTTGTTTTTTACCAGGTTTAATTTTGTTGTCACTTATCGCCCTGGATCTAAGAATGTTAAGGCGGATGCCTTGTCTCGCAGTTTCCCAGGGGCCGGGAAAATGGATGACCCGATTCCTATCCTTCAGGAGGGGGTGGTAGTGTCGGCTGTATGTTCTGAGCTTGAGGAGGAGGTGTTAGAGGCTCAGGGGGACGCCCCTGCAGGACCTCCAGGGAGACTGTTTGTCCCAAATCAGTTGAGACAAAAGGTTATTGAGGCACATCATAATTCTGCTTTAGCAGGACATCCAGGGAGTAAGGCTACTTTAGATCTCCTTTCTCGCCGGTTTTGGTGGCCTAACGTTAATAAAGATGTTTTATCTTTTGTCGCGTCCTGTGGGGTTTGTGCTCGCTCTAAGACCCCTCATACCCGTCCGTCTGGGACCCTCTTACCCTTGAAACTTCCGGAGCGTCCATGGACTCATTTGTCTATGGACTTCATCACGGACCTTCCTCAGTCGTCAGGGAAGACTGTCATACTGGTGGTTGTTGACAGGTTCAGTAAGATGGCACATTTCATTGCTCTTCCTGCCCTCCCTAATGCTAAAACTCTGGCGCAGGTGTTCATTGGGGAGATTGTGAGACTTCATGGGTTGCCTTCTGATGTGGTGTCAGATAGGGGGTCTCAGTTTGTGTCCAAGTTTTGGAGGGCATTTTGTTTACGTCGGGGGATGCAATTGTCATTTTCCTCGGCTTTTCATCCGCAGACCAATGGTCAGACAGAGCGTCTGAATCAAAGCCTAGAGACTTATCTTCGGTGTTTTGTCTCAGAGAACCAGGAGGACTGGTCTTCTTTCTTGCCTCTGGCAGAGTTCGCTCTTAACAACAGGCGGAGCGAGTCCACTGGTAAGTCCCCGTTTTTTGGGGCATATGGTTTTCATCCCCAGTTTTGTACATTCAATGGGGGGGGCCCTTCTGGGGTTCCTGAGGAGGAGCGTTTCTCGTCGTCACTTGCTTCAGTGTGGAGAGGTGTATTGAATAATCTGAGTGCTATGGGGAACCGTTATAAACGTATGGCTGATAGGAGGAGAGTTTCTGGTCCAGATCTTAATGTGAACGATCTGGTATGGTTGTCTACCAGGAATATAAAACGTAAAGTTCCCTCCTGGAAGCTGGGCCCCAGATTCATCGGGCCGTACAGGATCAGTTCCATAATTAATCCTGTGGCATTTCGTCTGGACCTCCCTCCTACGTTTAAAATCCACAATGTGTTCCACAAGTCATTACTTAAGAGGTACGTGGCACCAGTCATACCATCACCTCTACCTCCTCCTCCAGTGGTGGTCAATGGTAACTTGGAGTTTCAAGTGTCAAAGATCATTGACTCACGTCTGAATCGCCGGTCCCTTCAGTACTTGGTGCATTGGAAGGGGTATGGTCCAGAGGAGAGGACGTGGGTTCCTGCGTCTGACATTAACGCAGATCGTTTGGTGCGGACCTTCCACAGAACTCACCCGGGCAAACCTGGCCCTGAGGGTCCGGAGGCCCCTCGTAGAAGGGGGGGTACTGTCATGTGTGCATCGCCACGAAGATCGTCGCGGTTGCACATTCTGACTTCTCACAGCTGAGTTGCTGTTTCTTTGTGTTTGGCAGTTAGGGAGTTAATTCTGTCTGTGCTCAGTTCTGGGACTGGGTGCAGTTTCTCCCGGCTGCAATTAATTATTTGTTGATTGGTTTCCTTTAAATCTCTGGTTGTCTGTGTTGGGAGTTGCCAGTGAAATTCTTCATGCAGACCACAGATAGGATTGTATCTGTATAGACTTAAGTTAAAGAGCTCCTTAGTTGTTTTAAGCTCACCTTGCTTAGAGTTTAATATCCCAGATCATTTATGTTCCTTCTGTGTTTGAGTGTGTATGCAAGTCTGTGTTTTCTCCAGTCTGTCTTATATGTCTAATCTGTGTATTTAGCAGAGATCAGCCCATATCCCTTTGGTGGTAATCAGAATCCTTCTTAGGACTGATTACAGGGTTCAGGGACTGATAGGAGACAGGGTTAGGCTGGAGACTTGGACCTCTGAACCATTATCAGTACCTCCAAGGTGAGGGATTAGTTAGGACCCCAGTTTAGGGTCAGGTTAGACCCCCGGTCCTCCTCTTTCCTGTGACAGTGTATCAAGTCCTCAAGATTAACCCTGAGTTCAACGGATATCGTGTCAGGTAAATCTATTCTATATTTACATGCTGATGTTGCTAATCTATATGTTGTATAGAGTGTTGTTCTTTTAAGAATAGTTTACTGACATCGTACACATATCATAAGACCGCGTGACAACGAGCTACAGGAGAGGACGAGATACTGGAGAGGACGAGACACAGGAGAGGACGAGACACAGGAGAGGACGAGACACAGGAGAGGACGAGACACAGGAGACGACGAGACACAGGAGACGACGAGACACGGGAGAGGACGAGACACAGGAGAGGACGAGCTACAGGAGAGGCTGAGGTACAAGAGAGCCTGAGATACAGGAGAGGATGAGCTACAGGAGAGGACGAGCTACAGGAGAGGATGAGCTACAGGAAAGGACGAGACATTGGAGAGGACGAGACACTGGAGAGGACGAGACACAGGAGAGGACGAGACACAAGAGATGGCGAGATACAGGAGAGGATGAGATACAGGAGAGGACGAGATACAGCAGAGGACGAGATACAGCAAAGGACGAGATACAGGAGAGGACGAGACACAGGAGAGGATGAGACACAGCAGAGGATGAGACACAGGAGAGGACGAGATACAGGAGAGGATGAGCTACAGGAGAGGATAAGATACAGGAGAGGACGAGCTACAGGAGAGGATGAGATACAGGAGAGGATGAGATACAGCAGAGAATGAGATACAGGAGAAGATGAGATACAGGAGAGAATGAGATATGAGATTAGAAACAGCAGAGGATGATACAGGAGAGGACAAGACAGAGGAGAGGACGAGATACAGGAGAGGATGGGATAAAGGAGAGAATGAGATACAGGAGAGAATGAGATACGAGATGAGAAACAGCAGAGGACGAGATACTGGAGAGGATGAGATACAGCAGTGGACGAGACACAGGAGAGGACGAGATACAGGAGAGGATGAGATACAGGAGAGGACGAGCTACAGGAGAGGATGAGATACAGGAGAGGATAAGATACAGGAGATGATGAGCTACAGGAGAGGATGAGATACAGGAGAGGACAAGCTACAGGAGAGGATGAGATACAGGAGAGGACGAGACAGCAGAGGATGAGATACAGGAGAGGACGAGCTACAGGACAGGATGAGATACAGGAGACGACGAGCTACAGGAGAGGATGAGATACAGGAGAGGAAGAGACAGCAGAGGACGAGATAAGGAGAGAACAAGATACAGGAGAGAATGAGATACGAGATGAGAAACAGCAGAGGACGAGATACAGGAGAGGACAATATAAAGCAGAGGACGAGACACAGGAGAGGACGAGCTACAGGAGAGGACGAGCTACAGGAGAGGACAAGCTACAGGAGAGGATGAGATACAGGAGATGATAAGATACAGGAGAGGATGAGCTACAGGAGAGCATGAGATACAGGAGAGGATGAGATACAGGAGAGGACAAGCTACAGGACAGGATGAGATACAGGAGACGACGAGCTACAGGAGAGGATGAGATACAGGAGAGGAAGAGACAGCAGAGGACGAGATAAGGAGAGAACAAGATACAGGAGAGAATGAGATACGAGATGAGAAACAGCAGAGGACGAGATACAGGAGAGGACGAGATACAGCAGAGGACGAGACATAGGAGAGGACGAGATGCAGGAGAGGATGAGATACAGGAGAGGATGAGCTACAGGAGAGGATGAGCTACAGGAGAGGATGAGATACAGGAGAGGATGAGATACAGGAGAGGACAAGCTACAGGAGAGGATGAGATACAGGAGAAGAGATACAGGAGAGGACGAGACAGCAGAGGATGAGATACAGGAGAGGACGAGCTACAGGACAGGATGAGATACAGGAGATGACGAGCTACAGGAGAGGATGAGATACAGGAGAGGACGAGACAGCAGAGGATGAGATAAAGGAGAGAATGAGATACAGGAGAGAATGAGATACGAGATGAGAAACAGTAGAGGACGAGATACTGGAGAGGACGAGATACAGCAGAGGACGAGACACAGGAGAGGACGAGATACAGGAGAGGATGAGATACAGGAGAGGACGAGCTACAGGAGAGGATGAGATACAGGAGAGGATGAGATACAGGTGAGGATGAGATACAGGAGAGGACAAGCTACAGGAGAGGATGAGATACAGGAGAGGACGAGATACAGGAGAGGACGAGACAGCAGAGGATGAGATACAGGTGAGGACGAGCTACAGGACAGGATGAGATACAGGAGACGACGAGCTACAGGAGAGGATGAGATACAGGAGAGGACGAGACACAGGAGAGGACGAGACACAGCAGAGGACGAGCTACAGGAGAGGACGAGCTACAGGAGAGGACGAGACACAGAAGATGACGAGACACAGGAGAGGACGAGACACAGGAGAGGACGAGCTACAGGAGAGGATGAGCTACAGGAGAGGCTGAGATACAGGAGAGCCTGAGATACAGGAGAGGACGAGCTACAGGAGAGGATGAGCTACAGGAGAGGACGAGATACTGGAGAGGATGAGACACAGGAGAGGACGAGACTCAAGAGATGGCGAGATACAGGAGAGGACGAGATACAGCAGAGGACGAGATACAGCTGAGGACGAGACACAGGAGAGGACGAGACACAGGAGAGGACGAGACACAGCAGAGGACGAGACACAGGAGAGGACGAGATACAGGAGAGGATGAGCTACAGGAGAGGATGAGATACAGGAGATGAGATACAGGAGAGAATGAGATATGAGATGAGAAACAGCAGAGGACGATACAGGAGAGGACGAGACAGAGGAGAGGAACAGACACATCAGAGGACGAGATACAGGAGAGGATGAGATAAAGGAGAGAATGAGATACAGGAGAGAATGAGATACGAGATGAGAAACAGCAGAAGACGAGATACAGCAGAGGACGAGACACAGGAGAGGACGAGATACAGGAGAGGATGAGATACAGGAGAGGATAAGATACAGGAGAGGATAAGATACAGGAGAGGATGAGCTACAGGAGAGGATGAGATACAGGAGATATCCAAAAAAAGGCTGCACTCAAGCATACTAAAGCATGACAACATAGAATATATGAAATTTTGAATAGCAATATGGCTTTGGAATATAAGGAAAAATTTGAGACGCTTAGTATAAACATTTGGCCAAACATTTTAAAGCTCAACAACCATCGTCAAGGTGGTCTCAATTCTGTTGAGTCCCTAACCTAATGTGAACATACCTCTATTAGGCTGATATCTGAATTTCTGGGCGAATATGCACCTCTGTCAGTAATGCCTGCATATATGGGTAAAGTAGGGAGCCGGTGTAATTAAAATCACCACCTGGTGGGAGCGGAGTGCTCGGTCAGCAAGCTAACATTCAAAAGACAAAAAACCTGACTGGCACTTCCAGACTAATGTGAACTAGGTGCAAACCAAAGGGAGCTACCCTCATGTAAAACATCCAAAAAAAGGCTGCACTCAAGCATACTAAAGCATGACAACATAGAATATATGAAATTTTGAATAGCAATATGGCTTTGGAATATAAGGAAAAATTTGAGACGCTTAGTATAAACATTTGGCCAAACATTTTAAAGCTCAACAACCATCGTCAAGGTGGTCTCAATTCTGTTGAGTCCTGACCTAATGTGAACATACCTCTATTAGGCTGATATCTGAATTTCTGGGCGAATATGCACCTCTGTCAGTAATGCCTGCATATATGGGTAAAGTAGGGAGCCGGTGTAATTAAAATCACCACCTGGTGGGAGCGGAGTGCTCGGTCAGCAAGCTAACATTCAAAAGTCAGGTTTTTTGTCTTTTGAATGTTAGCTTGCTGACCGAGCACTCCGCTCCCACCAGGTGGTGATTTTAATTACACCGGCTCCCTACTTTACCCATATATGCAGGCATTACTGACAGAGGTGCATATTCGCCCAGAAATTCAGATATCAGCCTAATAGAGGTATGTTCACATTAGGTTAGGGACTCAACAGAATTGAGACCACCTTGACGATGGTTGTTGAGCTTTAAAATGTTTGGCCAAATGTTTATACTAAGCGTCTCAAATTTTTCCTTATATTCCAAAGCCATATTGCTATTCAAAATTTCATATATTCTATGTTGTCATGCTTTAGTATGCTTGAGTGCAGCCTTTTTTTGGATGTTTTACATGAGGGTAGCTCCCTTTGGTTTGCACCTAGTTCACATTAGTCTGGAAGTGCCAGTCAGGTTTTTTGTCTTTTGAATGTTAGCTTGCTGACCGAGCACTCCGCTCCCACCAGGTGGTGATTTTAATTACACGGCTCCCTACTTTACCCATATATGCAGGCATTACTGACAGAGGTGCATATTCGCCCAGAAATTCAGATATCAGCCTAATAGAGGTATGTTCACATTAGGTTAGGGACTCAACAGAATTGAGACCACCTTGACGATGGTTGTTGAGCTTTAAAATGTTTGGCCAAATGTTTATACTAAGCGTCTCAAATTTTTCCTTATATTCCAAAGCCATATTGCTATTCAAAATTTCATATATTCTATGTTGTCATGCTTTAGTATGCTTGAGTGCAGCCTTTTTTTGGATGTTTTACATAAGGGTAGCTCCCTTTGGTTTGCACCTAGTTCACATTAGTCTGGAAGTGCCAGTCAGGTTTTTTGTCTTTTGAGATACGGAGGATGAGATACAGAGAGGACAAGCTATAGGATGAGGATGAGATACAGGAGAGGCACGAGTACGCAGAGGATGAGATACAGGAGAGGGAGCTACAGGACAGGGTGGATACAGGAGACGACGAGCTACAGTAGAGGATGAGATACAGGAGAGGACGAGACAGCAGAGGACGATAAGGATGGGACAAGATACAGGAGAGAATGAGATACGAGATAGAAACGCAGATGACGATACAGGAAGGATTGAGATACAGGAAAGGACGAGAACAGGAGGTACGAGACAGATGAGATTGGGGAGATACAGGAGAGGACGAGATACAGGAGAGGACGAGTACAGCAGTGTTTGAATGTGCTAGAGTGGTTTTCTGAGCAGAGGCTCCCTCGGTGATTACAGACAGTACATGAACCTTTCAGCAAGGAATGGCAAATCTGTGGATCACTGGCTGGTCTGATGTAGGGGAGGTTCCCTCCCATGTGGATGGTTTGGCAGTGATCAATTGTTCTGTCTCAATTGTGGGGTTCCTTGGTTGTGAATGTGTTAGAAATTAATTCTGAGCAGAAGCTCCCTCTGGTGGTTACAAACAGTACTGAACCATTCAATGAGGATTGGCAATCAGGAGTTACAGACTGGTCTTATATAAGGGAGGTTCCCTCCCATCATGGTTGCCGGTGATCAATTTTCTTGTCTCAACTGTGGTTCCTGGTTCACTTGGAAGGTTGCTGAGTCTTGCCTCTTCCCCTGCTCTCAGATAAGATATTTTCTGTTTTTTGTTTTTGTGCTTACCATTTGCATATTTCTCTGCATTTCTGTGAGGTTAGCCAGGTCTTTCCCCACCCCCCCCGGGGGGCTTGGGCTCCTCTCAGTTCTTCTGGAGCCACTGTTATTTGTTCATTTGCCTTTTCCAGTTTTTTCAGTGGCTGCGGCTTAGTTTTGTTACACCAGAGAACTAATTTAGGTGGTAGAGGTCGTGTGATCTCAGCTGTTTTTTCAATTAGTAGAGTTGGTATTTTTTAGGGTTTTTTTGGATTGCAGTAAGTGTCCTTCCTATCCTTTTCTGTCTAGGAAGATTGGGCCCCAACGTTTGCTCATACTATTTTCTGTCTGTGTCTGTATTTCCTCTTGTCTAACCGCCATTACATGTTTGGGGGCTTCCTATGTTCTTTGGGGATCTGCTCCGGGGCAGATAGCTTTCCTCTTTCTATCTTTAGGTGTAGTTAACCTCTCAGGCTGTGACGAGGCGTCTAGGACCAACGTAGGAACGCTCCACAGCTGCCTTTAGTTGGGGTGGTTAGTCAGGGTACTGCAATCCAGTAGATTCCAACCTCTCTGGTGTATTGCCTTTTTTGCCTGCTCTCCTCAGCTACCAAATCATAACAGTATCACCGGCCAAACTGAAAATTATATGGTACTCAACAGAAGGGAAAAATAGTAAAAGGAAAAAGAAAAGAGAAAGTTGTCAGAATTTTTTTCTTTCTCTCTCTCTGTTTGTTGCATTTTTTCCCTCTTTTTCTCTGGGTGCTGAGGAGGATTTTTTTTTTTCTCTCAATGGAGTTTGCACAGTTGTCTGGCCGTGTGGATCAGCTTGCCACTGAAGTTCGGAGTATTGCTACCTATCTTGCAGGGTTGCCGGTTGTGGAACTTAGGATCCCCATGCCAGATTTATTTTTGGGGGATTGAGCTAAATTTCTGAATTTCAAAAATAACTGTAAGTTGTTTTTTGCCTTAAAACCTAAGTCCTCAGGGAACGCAGCGCAGCAGGTTCAAATTGTCATCTCTCTCCTGCGCGGCGATCCTCAGGATTGGGCTTTTTCCCTGACACCTGGGGACCCTGTTTTGAGTAATATTGATGCATTTTTTATGGCTCTGGGGTTATTGTACGATGAACCTAATGTCACTGATCAAGCTGAAAAAACCTTGTTGGCATTAAATCAGGTGCTTGAGGACGCTGAGTTGTACTGTCAGAAATTCCGAAAGTGGGCAGTCCTGACCAAATGGAATGATGATGCTTTGGCAGCCCTTTTTCAGAAGGGTCTGTCAGAGAAAGTAGAAGATGTTATGGTGGGTTTCCCAGCTCCCTCTGGTCTCAATGATTCTATGTCATTAGCGATTCAAATTGACAGACGTTTGCATGAGCGTAGAGGTATGCGTGGAATAGTGTTGCCTTGTGAACCAGCTTCTGAACCCATGCAGTGTGATAGAGTGGCTTCTGGGGCACAGTGTCATGAGTTTAGAAAATGCAATGGGTTATGTTTCTACTGTGGTGACGCCTCTCATGCTATTTCAGTCTGCCCTAAGCGGGGAAGACGTTTTGCACGCTCAGTTGTCTTGGGTAGTGTTCAGACTAAATTTCTGTTGACTGTTACCCTAATTTGCTCCCTGTCCACATTTTCTGCTCAGGCTTTTGTTGATTTGGGAGCAGCTGTTAACCTGATGGATTTTGATTTTGCTAAACGTTGTGGGTTTCCCTTGATACCCCTACGGAAGTCTATTCCCCTACTGGGGATTGATTCTACCCCTTTGGCTGAGAATAAACCCCAGTTCTCTACTCAGGTGATAATGAGGGTTGAACCTGATCATCAGGAGAGTTGCAAATTTTTGGTGCTGTATAATCTGCATGACATTATTGTACTAGGTTTCCCTTCGTTACAGTCTCATAATCCTGTTTTGGATTGGAAATCTGTGTCTGTAACTAGTTGGGGCTGCCAATGTGTTAATGCCAACACTCCTGTTTTTTTCTGCCTCTCCCCAGGCTTAGGATGTTCCTGACTTTTTGACTGATTTTTCTGATGTGTTTAGCGAAAGTAAGACTGGGGAGACCTGTGTGTCCTAAACAGTGCCTTCACCCCTCCTCTTCCCACCAATCCATAAAGAATACACAATCAGGCCTGGATGGGTTGAACAGGTCGGTCACAGTTTATTAATTACCAAAGCAGAGAAGGGCAATTACATTTCGTAACGGGGGCTCATGGCAGAGTTCCTTGTCCGCGATCGACAGGAGATTATGGCTACGAGCGGTCACGAACCTTTGCCCTCCTCTACTAATCCGCCACGGAGGATCCGGTGTATGACCTACACAGGACTCCGACCCCCACCCATCACCATTAGGGCCTGTTCAACCCCATCCTGCAGGCCAGACAAAAATATATCTAGGCCAATGACCGTCAGGTGAACACCGTCCGGTCTGAGTAATGCCGTGTTGTCTCCTTCCAGCTGGTCATGACGCACCACAATACCACTTTTTTTTTTTTTTTTTTTACAAATTTCGCCATCCGTGTATCAAACTTTTTCCTTATTCGCTCTATGGCCTTTTGATCTCTTGCCCCCCACCATACGGCTCGAGGTGTCATTTGTGACCACACCAGTAACCGGTACCATATCTTCAAATAAACAGGCAACGCGCCCAATGTCCGTTGTTATCCTTTTGTACAGATCAGTGATTTTAGTTTTGCCAAGATCATTGCCACCGACATGTAACACGATTATCACCGGGCTTTTCACCCTCCTGGAGATGTAAACCAACTCTTGAAACACCTGCCGCACTGGAGGCCTCTTATCCCTCTCCAGTTGACTTCCAGACCCGGGAAGTCTCGACTTTTTTCACCAGGCCGCCGTTCGGCCGTTTTTTTCACCAGGCCGCCGTTCGGCCGTTTTTTTCACCATGCCGCCGTTCGGCCGTTTTTTTCACCATGCCGCCGTTCGGCCTTTTTTTTTTTCCACCATGCCGCCGTTCGGCCGTTTTTTTTCACCATGCCGCCGTTCGGCCGTTTTTTTTTTTTTTACCATGCCGCCGTTCGGCTCCACCGGGCCGCCGTTCGGCCTTTTTTTTTTTTTTTTTTCCACCGGGCCGCCGTTCGGCCGTTTTTTTTTTTTTGTTTTTTTTTGACCAATAGACATATGAATGTCCGAAAACCCACACTTCGACTCCTGAAAGAGAAAAAATGTGTCACTTGAGCAGATCAGGTCTTATGTATTAAGCGAAGCATGCGGATTTCCATCATCCCATCCCCTACGGCTTCTGATACTCCAGCCCAAGCTGCCTCGTTAGCTGCCCCTATTAGAAAGGAAAGTATCCCGTATTCTTTTTAAACATGATGTGAAAATTGTTTGAAATTGATACCTGGTAAGAGGGAACTCATCTGTGTGAGATAGGAAAAATCTGCCTTTGTGTGTTACTACAGCATAACTTTTGACTATGTTAAGGGGGCATACTGGGCTATCTGCTGATTTAACCAGCACCCACGTGCCCCTCCAGGTTGGATCGCACTTTGATTTTCGCACTCGGATGCGCAGGGCGTCACTACATATTACATATGACTATGTCTTCGTTAATTAAACCGACTTCCGACACGCTTTTAGAACAAGGTAACGCTCACTGATACGCAGTGCTCCGAAATAAGCGATAGCGAAGGCTGCTGAGATAAGGGTCGCCTCGTATTGTGATCTGCAGAGCGATGGGGATATTGAGATAATGTTGTGCAATAGTGTGAGTAAAATGGGGCGACGACATTCTAGACTTGGCTGAAGCCTTTTCCACCCTTTGATGGCTTGCCTGATAAAAAAAGAGTTTCACGTCGGCCCACCCCATAAGCTGTAAAAAGAAGGCTAATCCCGATAATTTCCTTTGCGCCGATGTACCCGACACCCCTGCCTGACACCCCCGCATTTTTAAAAAATTCTGCAGTAACTTCTCCTCTTGTGCAGTCACACATATCTACGGCCTCCCCTGAACTAAGGAGCACCATTCCTCCCAAGCCTTACCATAAACCTGCCAGGTAGCCGGTGACACAGAGGCGCAGATTAAGAGCGGTTATAATAGTTCTAGTATGAAACCGGATATTGGCATTTATTAGCAGCTTGGCCCAAATCTCAATGGCTGCCACAATTGAGAAAGTTTCCCACAGAGCTGGATCTTGTCCCCAGCTCGATGTAGCCCAAAGTTCTGGCCAATCACTTCTGCACCACAGGTCTTTGTAGACCGCTGCAAAACCGTGTTCTTTGCCCACCCAACTGTGAACTCAAAGTCTTTGACATCTCGTTAAACATGACACATGTATGACCATTGTATGATTCCAGGAATGTTTTCCAAACTACCATGTCAGCTTTTAACGAGCGAGTAAATCTGAGTCTATGGCCGGGCTGAGAAACGCCCTTTGTTGCCAGCGATAATTGACGAGAGAAGGCTCTGCCGACCGGCATTGCTGCATCTGCTGAAGAGTGACTTTTTAACTGTGCAGAAGCTTTCCAGCATCTGAAGTGTATTTTGTATTTTTTCGGAAGGTAACCGGAAAATCATCGAATTGGTGTCTATTTCAATGGCCAAAAAAGATAGAACGTTACACGGTCCGATTGTTTTTTCTGGTGATAGCGGGACACCGAAATGACGCGATATCAGTTTAAATTTTTTCAGCAGGAAAGAGCAGAGTTTTGAATTTATGGGACCGACGAACAAAAAATCGTTGAGGTAATGAATCAAAGAATTACTGCCTGTTTCATGGCGGACGACCCAATCCAGAAACGTACCGAATAACTCAAAATAGTGACACGAGATTGAACATCCCATCGGCAGGCATATATCAAAATAATAGTGCAGGTCTACTTTTGCATCTTAATAAGTGGTAACATTTGGGATGGACGGGTAAACGGCGAAATGCCGATTCTATATCCGATTTAACTTTTAGCTAGCAGAGCGCTGGGCCTGCAGCACGGACTAAATCTACGGCCTTGTCAAAAGACGCGTATGTGACGGAGGCTTCCTCAGGGGGGATCGCGTCGTTAAAAGATTTGACTTTTGAATGAGAAAGATGAACGAAAGATGATGGATTAAACGATATTTGTCGGGTTATTTTTTCGGAATATTGCCTAGAGGTGATATTTTGAAGTTTTTGAAGGGCAGCAAATGAAAGGGACCCGGCATTCTACCTAGTTTAAATTCCTTTATTATTTTTTTGTTTAAGGTTTCAGGGAATTCTCGCGCTGATTTTAGGTTATTGGCAACCGTTTGTTTTTAGTTAGGTTTGTGGTCGCCGAAGAGAAGTTAGAGAAGGGAACTTCTTCTGCTCTAGCATCAATCGTAATCACACCTCTTGCTTTAACCCCCCATACTAGATCGGGCTGTAGGGCCAGACGCCTGCGGAAGTCCTCATTGTATTGTCTCCAAGTGGAACCGCCATGCGACTTGTGTGTGTTATATATCATATCCTGATATATGAACAATTCGGGGCATCGTTCCGGATGCTTCTGGCCCATATAACACACAAATGCCTGTTGCCAATTGTTCAGGTTTCTCGCTAATTAAGCTTCTATCACATATCCCACCTCCCGTCTTCATTTCTATATTAACGTTTTGTTGATCCACTGACAATAGCGACCATATGTCAACGTAATTTTATTTTATTTTTTTTTTAATTTATTTATTTATTTATTTATTTTAATCTCCTGTTCTAAATGTGCACCAAACGGGCTGATCCCGCAGTAAAAACCTTCTTCCGTGATTGCTGAGGATAGCTCGTTCTCCTTTGAAATCAATCTGTGTAACGCTAGATAGTCATTGTTATTAGAACACTCACCGCTGTGCCGCAGGAGGAGTGATGACCGATGCGGGTGGAACCCTGGCTCCTGCTGGTGCAGGAGGGGTGAAAACCAGCGCTGGAGTTACTCCGGCTCCTGCTTGGACGAAAGATTGGTTAACACGGTGGCTGGAAGGCCCGGGGGAAGGAGAAGCGTCTTCCCGGCTGAACGCCACATTAGAAGCATGTAATGTAATATCGTGCGCTAGAACCGGAGTGAAGCCCGGTGATGGGGGAACTCCGGTTCCGTGTTGCGCAAGAGCAGGAGTGAAGCCTAGTGTTGGCGTAACTCCTGCCCGTGTTGGATGGTGGTCTGCTGGTTGTAGAGGCTGGAACTCCAGCTCCGTGTTGTGCCAGAACCGGAGTGAAGCCAGGTGATGGCGGAACTCCAGCTCCGTGTTGCGCTAGAACCAGAGTGAAGCCAGGTGATGGCGGAACTCCAGCTCTTCTGACGTGGACGCAGATTGTAATGCACAAGCTGCAGCCCCTCCACCTCTCCCTGTAATGACACAAGCAGAGGATGGGTTCCATGGATCCAGCACAATACTGATGCACCACTTTGTTCCTTGTAATGTTATCCTTTCCCCCTCCTCAGGAATGTGTACATTCCCCTCCCCCCTGTATACAGCCTGGTAACTGAAAGTAAAATTGGCACATAGCTGAGATTCTTTTGTTCCTTTAGACTATAATAGCGTCTTATCGGGGACGAGGGGGCATCCTCTACGTCTGGAGGAAAGAAGGTTTAGCCATAATCACAGATGCAGATTCTTTACTGTAAGAGCAGTGAGACTATGGAACTCTCTGCCGTCTAATGTTGTAATGAGTGATTCCTTACTAAAATTTAAGAGGGGACTGGATGCCTTTCTTGAAAAGTATAATATTACAGGCTATATTCACTAGTTTCCTAGATACAGCGTTGATCCAGGGAGCTAGTCTGATTGCCGTATGTGGAGTCGGGAAGGAATTTTTTTCCCCAATGTGAAGCTTACTGTTTGCCACTTGGGTTTTTTTTTTGCCTTCCTCTGGATGAACATGTTAGGGCAGGTTAGGATAGGATATGGGCTGAACTAGATGGACTTAAAGTCTTCCTTCAACCTTAATAACTATGTTATCAGTAATGGCGTTATGCTGTAGTATATACATATTTATACGCCACATGATATACTGAATTATATGATATATCATCAATGCATTATGCAAAATATCTGTAGATCCGCCACACGTATTATATAAAAGCATATATATATATATATATATATATATATATATATATAACTGGCGGTGTACCACTATCGATCGTGTATGATCCAGAAATATCTAGATAATGGAATATCGACATACCAGCCATGAATCCAACAGCAATATGTATATACCATCATGTATTATAGCCATTGTCCATGATATATAATAATATATAAAATATTAATAGATAGTAATATTGATGTAGATATATATAAATATATAAACAAAGGCCCCTATATCTAGAATCGGTATAATACGAAATGTATATCAGCCCAGTAATATTTGTGATATGTCTACTATATATGATACAGCAGCGTTAATACATCAGCCATAATAGTACTATATTATATATGTTGTATTGGGGAAGTTATTTAAAAACGTCTCTATACAAACACCATGAACTGTTATGATTATGTTGAAGAATAACAAACATTCTGCTTGCAACACATATACCTAACCGCTATGCACAATATTACAGTATCTATATATGAAACAAATTACAGTATGTACAAATACTCCATGCACTATATACACCGTGCACCAAATTGCAGTACCATTATATACACAATATAGCATTATATGTCTATCTGCTATTAATAAAAAGGTAGTAATCCATGGCCTAACAGCTATGCAGGGCATAATGTATCAGCATTGTATGCATACATATATATATATACACATACATACATATATACATACATATATACACACACACACATGTGCCCATGTCTGCAGCCATGCCCCAGGCACACAGAAGATCTGCCATGCGTGAGGTAACATATAGTAATCCATGAAGACAAAGGTATCCCCGGATATAATGATCTTATGTCAATATATATCTATATATATATATTATACATAGATACACATATACACACACATATATACATACACACACACATATATATACATACACACACACACATACAGGAACAGATGTTGTAAACAGTATATGTGCTCACATCCCCCCTGAGACCTTATCTCCAGAATATTATACTCCCTGGTTTCCTGTCGTCTTCCTTTGTTCTGAGATCTTGTTCCACTTGTAACTTCAGACAACAACAGCTTCCAGTGACTGCCGGAGGGGAAAGGAAGTTGTTGACCAGAACACCTAAATTTACCCCTGTAGGAGTGGTCGCAGGTGCCTTCCCCTCCGAGGTCACTGGACAGCTGGACATCCCCAATTAGTACATCACCACTGGGAGTGGTGTGAGAGGGGGGGTGAATTGGGCACGGACAGTATCACCTAGCATCCACCTTATAGGCTCTCCAGTCAGAGGCCCTTTCCTTATTCAGTACAGGGCCTGCCAATCTGCATCCTTACCTCCCCATAGGAGCTATGACTGCGCTATTGAATTAGTGCCTGGTAGTAAATTCCCTAAAGGTCGCCTTTTTAACTTGTCTGTACCTGAACATGACGCTATGCAGTCTTATATCAAGGAGTCATTGGAGAAGGGTCATATCAGACCATCCTCTTCACCCTTAGGTGCCGGTTTTTTCTTTCTGGCCAAAAAAGATGGTTCATTAAGGCCGTGTATTGATTATCGTCTCTTGAACAATATCACTGTGAAATATCAATATCCGTTACCCTTGATTTCTGACCTGTTTTCCAGGGTGAAAAGTGCTACTTGGTTTACCAAGCTTGACCTCAGGGAGGCGTATAACCTTATTCGCATTAAGCACGGGGATGAATGGAAGACGGCGTTTAATACCCCAGAGGAGCATTTTGAGTACCTAGTGATGCCCTTTGGGCTCACTAATGCTCCTTCCGTCTTCCAGTCCTTCATGAATGACATTTTCAGGGATTTTGTGGATAAATTTCTGATTGTTTATTTGGATGATATCTTGATTTTTTCCAATGACTGGGACTCTCATGTGAAACATGTTCGGACTGTGTTCCAGATTTTGAGAGAGAATGCTCTGTATGTGAAGGGATCAAAGTGTCTTTTTGGCGTACAGAGGATCTCATTTCTGGGATTCATTTTGTCCCCATCTGTTATTGAAATGGACCCGGTCAAGGTTCAGGCCATCTGTGATTGGGTCCAACCTACTTCATTAAAGGCTCTTCAGAGATTCTTGGGTTTTGCAAATTTTTATCGTAAATGTATTGGTAATTTCTCTGTTATTGTTAAACCATTGACTGATTTGACCAAAAAGGGTTCTGATGTGGTGAATTGGCCTCCTGAGGCAGTCTCTGCGTTTCAGGAACTTAAGCAGAGATTCACTTCTGCTCCTGTTCTATGGCAGCCTGATGTTTCTCTGCCATTTCAGGTGGAGGTTGATGCCTCTGAAATTGAGGCAGGTGCCGTTTTGTCCCAAAAAGATCCAGAGACCTCTAAAAGTAACCCTTGTGCCTTTTTCTCTCGAAAATTTTCTCCTACTGAACGTAATTATGACGTGGGTAATCAGGAGTTATTGGCCATGAAGTGGGCTTTTGAAGAGTGGAGACATTGGCTGGAGGGAGCCAAACATCAGGTGGTGGTCCTCACGGACCATAAGAATCTGGTTTATCTGGAATCAGCCAAACGACTTAATCCTAGACAGGACAGGTGGGCCTTGTTTTTCACACATTTTAATTTTGTGGTTTCCTTTCTTCCTGGCACTAAGAATGTTAAGGAGGATGCCCTCTCGAGGAGTTTCCTTGCGGACTCTCCTGAGTTATCTGATCCTGCTGTTATTTTGAAAGAGGGTGTAGTTCTTTCCGCCATCTCGCCCAATTTGAGACTGGCTCTGTAAGGGTGTCAGGAGGATAAACCCGAGCGCAGCCCTATTGGGAAATTGTTTGTCCCAGACCGGTGGAAAAAGAGTGTGATGTCTGAGATTCATTGTTCCGCGTTGGCCGGTCATCCCGGAATTTTTGGTACCAGAGACTTGGTTAGTCGGTCCCTTTGGTGGCCTACTTTGTCTCGTGACGTCAGGGAATTTGTGCAGTCCTGCGGGACTTGCTCTCGCTCCAAGCCTTGCTCTAGTGGTTTGTTGATGCCATTGCCTGTGCCCAAGAGACCATGGACCCATATCTCTATGGATTTCATTTCCGACCTCCCTGTTTCTCAGAGAATGACCGTTATCTGGGTGATTTGTGATAGGTTTTCCAAAATGATACATCTTGTGCCATTACCTAAGTTGCCTTCCTCCTCCGAATTGGTGCCTTTGTTCCTTCAGCACGTGGTTCGGTTACACGGCATTCCTGAGAACATTGTGTCTGACAGAGGAGTCCAGTTTGTTTCCAGATTTTGGAGGACTTTTTGTTCTAAACTTGGTGTTCAATTGTCTTTCTCCTCGGCTTTTCATCCTCAGACCAATGGACAAACTGAGAGAACAAACCAGACATTGGAGACTTATCTGAGATGCTTTGTGTCTGCTGATAAAGATGACTGGGTCTCTTTTTTGCCTTTGGCTGAGTTTGCTCTTAATAATAGGGCTAGCTCTGCCACTTTGATGTCTCCATTTTTCTGCAATTTTGGGTTTCACCCTCTATTTTCTTCGGGACAGACGGAGGCTTCTGTCTGTCCAGGTGTTGACTCTGTTGTGGAGCGTATGCAGCAGATTTGGGACCAGGTAGTGGAGAGGTTGTCCCTCTCTCAGGAGAGGGCCCAGCGGTTTGCCAACCGGCATAGGACTGATGGTCCTCGGTTTGAAGTGGGGGACTTGGTCTGGTTGTCCTCAAGAAATATCCCTATGAGAGTTGCATCTCCTAAGTTTAAGCCTAGGTTCATTGGACCTTATAAGATCTTGGAGATTCTTAATCCTGTTTCCTTTCGTTTGCTTCTTCCGGGGACATTTAAGATCCATAACGTGTTCCACAAGTCCTTGTTGAAGAGGTTTGTCGAGCCAGTGGTTCCTATGGCTGCGCCTCCTGACCCTGTTTTGGTTGAGGGCAATCTGGAGTATGTGGCTGAGAAAATATTGGATTCTCGTTTTTCTAGACGGAAACTCCAGTATTTGGTTAAGTGGAGAGGTTATGGTCAGGAGGACAATTCTTGGGTGTTTGCTTCGGACATCCATGCTAGGAGACTGATCCGTGCGTATCACAGAGCTCATCCTGACCAACCTGGTTGCCCAAATGAGGGTTCGGTGACCCCTCCTCAAGGGGGGGGGTACTGTTGTGAATGTGTTAGAAATGAATTCTGAGCAGAAGCTCCCTCTGGTGGTTACAAACAGTACTGAACCATTCAATGAGGATTGGCAATCAGGAGTTACAGACTGGTCTTATATAAGGGAGGTTCCCTCCCATCATGGTTGCCGGTGATCAATTGTTCTTGTCTCAACTGTGGTTCCTGGTTCACTTGGAAGCTTGCTGAGTCTTGCCTGCATCTTCTGCTATCAGATAAGATATTTTCTGCTTTTATTTTTGTGCTTGCTTTTTGCATTGTTCCCTGCACTTCTGTGGAGGTCAGCCAGGTCCCCTCCGGGGGCTTGTGCTCCTCTCAGTTTATCTGAGCCACTGTTGTTTGTTCATTTGCCTTTTCCAGTTTTTTCAGTGTACTGCGGCTTAGTTTTGTGACACCAGAGAACTAATTTAGGTGGTAGAGGTCGTGTGATCTCAGGTGTTTTTGCAATTAGTAGAGTTGGTATTTTTTAGGGTTTTTTGGATTGCAGTAAGTGTCCTTCCTATCCTTTTCTGTCCAGGTAGTTTGGGCCCCAACGTTTGCTCATACTATTTTCTGTCTGTGTCTGTATTTCCTCTTGTCTAACCGCCATTACATGTTTGGGGGCTTCCTATGTTCTTTGGGGATCTGCTCCGGGTCAGATAGGTTTCCTCTATCTTTAGGTGTAGTTATCCTCTCAGGCTGTGACGAGGCGTCTAGGACCAACGTAGGAACGCTCCACGGCTGCCTTTAGTTGTGGTGGTTAGTCAGGGTACTGCAATCCAGTACTTTCCAACCTCTCTGGTGTATTGCCGTTTTTGCCTGCTCTCCTCAGCTACCAAATCATAACAAGTTGGTATTTTTTAGGGTTTTTTTTTGATTGCAGTAAGTGTCCTTCCTATCCTTTTCTGTCTAGGAAGATTGGACCCCAACGTTTGCTCATACTATTTTCTGTCTGTGTCTGTATTTCCTCTTGTCTAACCGCCATTACATGTTTGGGGGCTTCCTATGTTCTTTGGGGATCTGCTCCGGGGCAGATAGCTTTCCTCTTTCTATCTTTAGGTGTAGTTAACCTCTCAGGCTGTGACGAGGCGTCTAGGACCAACGTAGGAACGCTCCACGGCTGCCTTTAGTTGTGGTGGTTAGTCAGGGTACTGCAATCCAGTAGATTCCAACCTCTCTGGTGTATTGCCGTTATTGCCTGCTCTCCTCAGCTACCAAATCATAACAGTTCCTGGTTAATTTGGAGGTTTGCTGAGTCTTGCCTGCATCTTCTGCATTCAGATATTTTTTTCTTTTATTATTGTGCTTGCTTTTTGCTTAGTTCTCTGCACTTTTGTGGAGGTCAGCCGGGTCCCTCCTGGGGCCTGAGCTCCTCTCAGTTTATCTGTAGCCACTGTTATTTGTTCATTTGCTTTTTCCTGTTTTTTTCAGTGGCTGCTGCTTAGTTTTGTTACACCAGAGATCTGATTTAGGTGGTGGAGATCGTGTAATTTCAGGTGTTTTTGCAATCAGAAGAGTTGGTATTTTTTTAGGTTTTTTTTTGGATTGCAGTAAGAATCCTTTCCTGTACTTTACTGTCTAGACAGATTGGGCCCCAGCGTTTGCTCATTCTATTTTCTGTCTGTGTCCGTGCTTCTTCTTGTCTAACCGCCATTACATGTTTGGGGGCTTCCTATTTTCTTTGGGGATCTGCTCCGGGGCAGATAGCTTTCATCTTTCTGCCTTTAGGTGTAGTTATCTCTCAGGCTGTGACGAGGCGTCTAGGATCAACGTAGGAACGCTCCACGGCTACCTCTAGTTGTGTGGTTAGTTCAGGTTACTGCAATCCAATAGGTTCCAGCCTCTCTGGTGTATTGCCGTTTTTTGCTTTTTTCTCCTCAGCTACCTAAATATAACAGTATCACCGGCCAAACTGAAAATTGTATGGTACTCACAGAAGGGAAAAATGGTGTGGAAAGAAAAAAAAAAGTGGTCAGAGTTGTCAGAGATTTTTTTTTCCTGTTTGTGGCATTTTTTCCCTCTTTTTCTTTGGGTGCCGAGGATTTTTTTTTTCTCTCTCAATGGAGCTTGCACAGTTGTCTGGCCGTGTGGATCAGCTTGCCACTGAGGTTCAGAGTATTGCTACCTATCTTGCTGGGTTGCCGGTTGTGGAACCTAGGATTCCCATGCCAGATTTGTTTTTGGGGGATCGGGCTAAATTTCTGAATTTCAAAAATAACTGTAAGTTGTTTTTTGCCTGAAGGCCTAAGTCCTCAGGGAACGCAGCACAGCAGGTTCAAATTGTCATCTCTCTCCTGCGCGGCGATCCTCAGGATTGGGCTTTTTCCCTGACACCTGGGGATCCTGTTTTGAATGATATTGATGTATTTTTTCTGGCTCTGGGGTTATTGTACGATGAACCTAATGTCACTGATCAAGCTGAAAAAACTTTGTTGGTATTAAATCAGGGTGTTGAAGACGCTGAGTTGTACTGTCAGAAATTCCGAAAGTGGGCAGTCCTGACCAAATGGAATGACGACGCTTTGGCAGCCCTTTTTCGGAAGGGTCTGTCAGAGAATGTAAAAGATGTTATGGTGGGTTTCCCTGCTCCCTCTGGTCTCAATGATTCTATGTCATTGGCTATTCAAATTGACAGACGTTTGCGTGAGCGCAGAGGTATGCGTGAGATGGTGTTGCTTTGTGAACCAGCTTCTGGACCCATGCAGTGTGATAGAGTGACTTCTGGGGTTCAGCGTCATGAGTTTCGAAAGCGCAATGGGTTATGTTTCTACTGTGGTGATGCCTCTCATGCTATTTCAGTCTGCCCTAAGCGGGGAAGACGTTTTGCACGCTCAGTTGTCTTGGGTAGTGTTCAGACTAAATTTCTGTTGACTGTTACCCTGATTTGCTCCCTGTCCACATTTTCTGCTCAGGCTTTTGTTGATTCAGGAGCAGCTATTAACCTGATGGATTTTGACTTTGCCAAACGTTGTGGGTTTCCCATGATACCCCTGCGGAAGTCTATTCCCCTACTGTAGAAAAATTAGGAAGGTTGGCACACCACTATAGGTATGGCGGTGCTAGTGGACGGGATCAATGACCCCTTAATAATAATGTCTCAAAAAACACTGCACTCGCTGGAAAAATGTGCTTCAAGTGAAAGTTTTATTGGTCATATTCAGGATAAGCGACAAGTAATTTGACGTTTCGGCCTCTACTGGGCCTTGATCACAAAGTTGCTGCAAAGAATAGATAAAAGGTGTACATTATAAACAGTGAAAAAATTGTGAAAAAATAGTAAAAAATATTATTATTATTATTATTATTATTTATTTCTATAGCACCATTGATTCCATGGTGCTGTACATGAGAAGGGGTTACATACAAATTACAGGTATCACTTACAGTAAACAAACTAACAATGACAGACTGATACAGAGGGGAGAGGACCCTGCCCTTTCGGGCTTACATTCTACAGGATTGTGAGGCAGGAGACAGTAGGTTGGGAGGTTGCAGCAGTTCCGGTGTTGGTTGAGGCAATAACTCCGGTAGTGGTGAGGAGGCAGCAGGGTCATTGCAGGCTGTAGGCTTTCCTGAAGAGGTGGGTTTTCAGGTTCCGTCTGAAGGATCCGAATGAGTTTGATAGTCGGATGTGTTGGGGCAAAGAATTCCAGAGGATGGGGGATATTCGGGAGAAGTCTTGGAGGCGGTTGGGTGAGGAGCGAATAAGTGTGGAGGAGATAATATATATACATATTTACATTAATATATACAGACTCATGTCATAATTTTTTGGCATTTTAAGGCAGATATTATGGTACGGGTTCATATAGTATAGACCGAGGCCTAAAGGGAACGAGAGGAAGAAGTAAAGGTCATGTGTCTATCACATAATGAAACAGTAAGTACATAGCAACATACCCTTAATGTGAATTGCATCGCAAGCTGTATCATATATAGGTTCAGAGTGGAGTCAAGAGAAATTCTCCTGTTGGAGATGAGATTTGGAACAATGAGTAATATTACATGATGCAAATAGTCACACATATAGAGAAGACAAATATAGTAAGGACAAGTAAAAGGTCTCCAATGAGGAAGTGTGAGGTTATTGATATTAGTGAAGGAAGTATATGGCAATATAGATTTACCGGAAAACATTGCTGGATATGTGTTATGCTGAAGACGAGTGGAGTTGTGCGACAATATTACTCTTCTAATATTAAGGAAATGATGCTAATGGGAATAAAGTCATGGTGATCAGAACAATCATAAATAGTTCATATAGGGCACACTGAGCTCATAGAACGGTATTTACCAATGCTGTCTTAATCTGGAGCCAATGGATGTAAGAGTTGCGCTGAATAGTATAGACATATGTCAGGACCAGTATGCTGTAGGAATGGGATTTTCAGAATGAAAACACAATATAATGTTGATGAGTCCTCAATTAAATGTAGCAAAAAATGCTCACATGTGGTAGGAGTGGATCCAGAGTGTTGGTGGTACAGTGGAAAATGCTGGCACATCCGTGCCTTAGCAAAAGGAGGCTGTACTGAGTTCTCAGTGGCGCTATCCAAAGCGCTGGTTAGCGCTATAAAAAGAGAGTTGTTTAGAATAAAACATTACATTATAAAGGTGGTGCTTAGCTTAGCGCAGGTAGGTGCTCACATCCGTTGGTGGTTTGGTGGGAGCCGATCCACAGCGTTGGTGGTGTAATGGGTGCTGGCACATCCGTGCCTTAGCAGGGGGAAGCTGCAATGAGCTTCCAGAGGCGCTGTATAGAGCGCCGGGTAGTCACATGACCGGACGTGACGTCAGACGCCGGCGCATGCGCAGTAGGGAGGGTGATGTCAGCGCACTTCTGTCCTGCTTAGTGGAGTGGTTGTTATGTTGTCATGGTGATAGAAAGATGACGACAGCGCTGTATTGTGAATGGAGAAAATGCAGGAGGAATTGTTATGTTGTAATGTCAGCCTTGTTTTGTTGATGCAGCGATAAGATAAAGGGGAATAGAGAATAATAATAATAACAGATAAGCAAAACCAAGGAGAATTATAAATGAAGGCATAACCGAAATAATATAAATTAAATAAAATGGACAAATAAAATGGAAACTATAATAACAAATAAATATATAAGCAAAATTGTAAATGAAGGCATAACAAAAATTATATAAATAAATAAAATAGACAAATAAAAATAAATGGTAGGAGTCCAAACTCGGAAAAGTAAAGCGAGGGGGTGGGGGAGGGTATGGATCGTACCATCTCAAAAATGGAAGGAGGCCACGAAAATTAGTTATTAGGGATTGATCTAGAGTAGTGTTGAGCGATACGATAATGCAAATATCGGCTATCGGCTGATATTAGCTCTATCGGCCTTTCGATAATTCGTTTCGATATTTTCGTCATATCGAATACCGGAATCGGAATTGTCACTGTCACTGTCAGTGTCCGTCGGTCGGGTCTGTCAGGAGTCAGCGGCACTTACCTGGCAGAAGATCTCCGGCGGTCACATCCTGGACTGCTTAATGGCCGCAATCTTCTTTCCCCGGCGGTCACATGCAGTTTCTCGCGATAACTGCAGTGACTGCTGGGTAATCCCGGCCGTAAAGCAGTCAGTCCGATGACGTCACCGCCGGGGAAGCAGGTAATCAGCTGTGCTGCGTTGCAATGACAGGCTCTGCCTGTCATTGCGATGTAGCAGAGTTGGATCGTCGTGGGACACTCGTTACTATGGACTGCGTCGAACAGGTGGTATACTGTTGGTTTGTTTTTTTTCTTTTTTTTCTTTTTTTACAGGAGATCGATGGCGTCGCAGGAATGAGAGTAATAAAAGAAATGAAAACTGTGTTGTCTCTTTTATTTCATTAAAATACTTTTTTCTTGCTTTGTCTTTTTTTTTATGCATTTAATAACTTTGGGATTAATAATGGATCGGTGTCTTATTGACACCTCTCCATTATTAACCGGGCTTATTGTCACCGTGCAATCAACGGTGACATTAACCCCTTATTACCCCACTTGCCACCGCTACAGGGCAGTGGGAAGAGCCGGGTAAAGTGCCACAATTGGCACATCTTTTGATGCGCCAAATGTGGGGCTGCTGTAGCCTGGTATTATCAGGCTGTTGAGGGCCAAAATCCATGGGCCTTGACAGTCTTTTAATACCAGGCCGCAGCAGTCTGCATTTTACTTGGCTGGTTAACAAAAATAGGGGGACCCCTACGCCATTTTTTTTTCGAGGGGATCCCCTATTTTTGTTAACCAGCCAAGCTAAGCAGACTGCTGTGGCCTGGTATTATCAGGCTTGCAAGGTCCATGGATCTTGGCTCCTTAACAGCCTGAAAATCCAGGCCTCAGCGGTCTGCTTCATCTGGCTGGTTAACAAAAATAGGGGGGACCCCACGCCAATTTTTTTCGAGGGGATCCCCTATTTTTGTTAATCAGCCAAGATATGCAGACTGCTGTGGCCTGGTATTATCAGGCTGGCAAGGTCCATGGATATTGGATCCTTACCAGCCTGAAAAACCAGGCCTCAGCGGTCTGCTTCATCTGGCTGGTTAACAAAAATAGGGGGGACCCCACGCCAATTTTTTTCGAGGGGATCCCCTATTTTTGTTAACCAGTTCCCTCTGACGTCACTGATTGTGTCCCTGGCTGACCTGAAGTGAAAGTGGAAAGCAATCAATTAAGCTTTCCACTTCCTCTCCTGTCAGCCAGGAGAGGAACTCATTCATTTGGGGGTTTACTGTGAGGCTGCAGCATTAGCTGCGGTCCCTGCAGTAAACATTAACCCTTTCTGAAGGATTACACCGTGGGACCTGACTGTGCATCGGATTGGTAAGAATAATTTTGCTTTATTATTTTGTTTTTATTACAGGAAATGGTTTTAGCAGGTAAATAAAATATGGTCAAAAACTGTGTGATTATTTCATTAAACTTCTTTTTTATTAAAGTGTGTGTGTTTGATTTTTCTTTCATACAATAGGATTAATAATTGATAGTTGTCTGATTGACAGCTCTCAATTATTAACCTGGCTTAAAGTGACCTTTCAATTGCAAGGTCATTTTAACCCCTTATTAACCCATTCGCCACCGCTACAGGGCAATGGGAATAGACGGGCAAAGTGCCAGAAAGGGCAAATCTAATTAGAGATTTGCCCTTTCTGGGGTGTCTGGGGGCAGATGTTAGTAGCCGGGGGGGGGCCAAAAATAATGGTCCCTCTCTGGGCTATTATTATCTGCCCCCACTCACTGGCTTTGTCTGTCTGGTTGCGAAAATAGGGCGGGAGCCCACACATTTTTTTTCAGCAATTTTACACCTCATATATATATATACATGTCATTCAATTTGTGACACAAATATATATATATATATATTTATAGTTCATACACTTCTACATAGTATAATAGCCGCTAATTCAATTGCCGGCTTTTGTGAAAATGCAGAACCCGACATGAAATGACACTTGGTTTACATAGGGTTAACCATGTCTTTTCATGTAGTTTGATATCTGATTTGCACAAACAATTACATGAGTGTAAGTGTGCAAAATTTCACACCTGTAGGGGTTAATTAAAGGTGTAAATTCGTAGCAAAAAAGTCAGTTTTTTTACAACGAATTTACACCTTTAATTAACCCCTACAGGTGTGAAATTTTGCACACATAGACTGATTTAATTGTTTGTGCAAATCAGATTGCAAACGACATGAAAAGACATGGTTAACCCTATGTACACCAAGTGTCATTTCATGTCGGGTGCTTCTGTCTTTTCACAGAAGCCGGCTTTACCCGGCAATTGAATCAGAGGATATTTTACTATGTAGAAGTGTATAAACTATACATATATGTATATATATATGTCACAATGACATGTATATATATATATATATATGTATTCTATGTGTGTATATTTAGTGTTTACAAGGAAATAAAGGTTTTCTTTAATGTCGATATTTTGTTCCCATAGACTTACATGGGACTTCGGTATCGAAATCGGATATCGACGATATTTAGTGATATCGGCGACTGCATTCCGATCCGATATTTTTAGATATCGAGCACTATTGCTCAACACTAATCTAGAGGGAGAGAAGGAAATTATGTTAGCCAATCTATATCCCGATTCAATCCTTTCGGGTGTAACGTATCCAGGGTGTAAATCCAGTAGGTCTCGCGTTGTTTTAATAGTTTAATGTGGTTACCACCCTTCTGGGTCTAGGGACCCTTTCGATTACCTGGAATCTCAATTGGGCTACATTATGTTTGGCATCCTTGAAATGCGCCGGCAATGGTAGCCATGTCTTCTCACACCGGATGGTCGATTTATGACTTGAGATACGGTCTCTGACGGCCTGGGTCGTTTCCCCCACATAGAGAAGGCCGCAGGGACATTTCACAAGATAAACGACAAAGTTGCTCTCACAGGTAAAAAAGTCCCTTATCGGGTAGGATTTCCCGGTACGGGGGTGTACCACTTCATTACCCTTGATAACATTTGAGCAACTCATGCAGCTGAGACATGGGAATGTACCTGTTCTCTTATGACCAGTAAGTGTGTTTATAGATGGTTGTTTATGGGAGCCTAGATCAGCTCTGACCACGCTGTCCCTAATGTTTTTGGCCCGTCTAGTGCACATAAGTAGTGGTTCCTTGAAGATTTCTATGCACGGATACGCTTTAGTGAGAAGTGGCCAGTGTTTTCTGATGAGGTTATGGACCCTGCGCATGGAGGGGTGGTGATTGTGAACAAATGGGAGACGTGGATTCCGTTGTATATCGGTAGTTATCGGACCGACATCCCCAAGTGCTCTAAGAGACTCAAAATTGAGAAGGTCAGCGGGATAGTTACCTTGATTTGCTCCCTGTCCACATTTTCTGCTCAGGCTTTTGTTGATTCAGGAGCAGCTATTAACCTGATGGATTTTGACTTTGCCAAACGTTGTGGGTTTCCCATGATACCCCTGCGGAAGTCTATTCCCCTACTGGGGATTGATTCTACCCCTTTGGCGGAGAATAAACCCCAGTTTTCTACTCAGGTGATAATGAGGGTTGAACCAGATCATCAGGAGAGTTGCAAATTTCTGGTGCTGTATAATCTGCATGACATTATTGTACTAGGTTTCCCTTGGTTACAGTCTCATAATCCTGTTTTGGATTGGAAATCTGTGTCTGTAACCAGTTGGGGCTGCCAATGTGTTAATACCAACACTCCTGTTTTTTCTGCATCTCCCCAGTCTCAGGATGTTCCTGACTTTTTGACTGATTTTTCGGATGTGTTTAGTGAAAGTAAATCCGCATCCTTGCCCCCCCTCACAGGAGCTATGATTGCGCTATTGAATTAGTGCCTAGTGGTAAATTTAATAAAGGTTGCCTTTTTAACTTGTCTGTACCTGAACACGATGCTATGCGGTCTTATATCAAGGAGTCATTGGAGAAGGGTCATATCAGACCATCCTCTTCACCCTTGGGCCCCGGTTTTTTCTTTGTGGCCAAAAAGGATGGTTCATTAAGGCCGTGTATTGATTATCGTCTCTTGAATAAGATCTCCTCAGCTACCTAAACATAACACAGCAGGGGACGAGATACAGCAGAGGACGAGATACAGCAGAGGACGAGACACAGCAGAGGACGAGACACAGCAGAGGACGAGACACAGCAGAGGACGAGATACAGGAGAGGACGAGATACAGGAGAGGATGAGATACAGGAGAGGACGAGACACAGCAGAGGACGAGACACAGCAGAGGACGAGACACAGCAGAGGACGAGATACAGGAGAGGACGAGATACAGGAGAAGATGAGATACAGGAGAAGATGAGATACAGGAGAGAATGAGATATGAGATGAGAAACAGCAGAGGACGAGATACAGGAGAGACGAGACAGAGGAGAGGAACAGACACATCAGAGGATGAGATACAGGAGAGGTTGAGATAAAGAAGAGAATGAGATACAGGAGAGAATGAGATACGAGATGAGAAACAGCAGAGGACGAGATACTGGAGAGGTTGAGATACAGCAGAGGATGAGACAGGAGAGGATGAGACACAGGAGAGGACGAGATACAGGAAAGGATGAGCTACAGGAGAGGATGAGATACAGGAGAGGACGAGCTACAGGAGATGAGATACAGCAGTGGATGAGATACAGGAGAAGATGAGATACAGGAGAGAATGAGATATGAGATGAGAAACAGCAGAGAATGAGATATGAGAAACAGCAGAGGACGAGATACAGGAGAGGACGAGACAGAGGAGAGGAACAGACACATCAGAGGACGAGATACAGGAGAGGTTGAGATAAAGGAGAGAATGAGATACAGGAGAGAATGAGATACGAGATGAGAAACAGTGATATGGAAATTTAATTAGGATAAAAAATATCCTTCTGTGTTTGCTGCTTGCTTCTCCAAATCTCTATTTAATGTCTTTTTTGATCGCTCAGAACGAAATGAGGACTGTCCACAACGCAAGTGTCAGTATAACAGTTCGTCAAAGACATACATTTATTATTCATTCAAGGTTTTATACGTTTACAAAAAGGGGCTGGTTAGTCAATTAACATACAATTAAAAGCTGCTAGATTATTGGCTGTTCTAGTGTAAATATGATAATTATGATAATCATGATTAAAAGAGCTGAAGTTGCAGAATTATTGTTTATATTCTTGTGACCTAGTTGTCTTGCATAACTATAATGTAAACAACAGATATCTAATAGGACTTTTTGTACTTCATGCATTTGTTCCTTTACGAAGGTCTTATGAAGGCCAGATTTCTTTAAAACGACTGATTATATCTGGCCTAGAAATATGTGAGCACAGGGTTTTTTAGCAAGTGAGATCTATCTAACTGTGAACTGTGAATACATATATGTGAATATACTTTGAATATATGGAATACATATATATTTCCATGACAGTCCCCCTTAGATACCACTTGCCCTAAAAAACCTGCTCCTGGCCCAAGCGCTGCAACTCTTTTGTTCTGCCTGCGAGTTGAGACACCCTAGCGCATGTCTCCCCCACCGAATATAGACTTTTCGCAAATGGGCGGTCAGGAGGACTGTCCCTGTCGGGGGTTTATGTGTTTGCAATCATAGTCTCTTTATTTGATAGGATGTTTCATCAAGGATGTGTATTCTCAGTCTGGAGGTAGTTCGGAGATCTGGTCAAGCCAGGCAGTTCTATCCGGACTGGTGCGAGGTCCAAGATGGTGAGTGGCATCAAATTGGTTGTCTCCTGAACAGTTTTTTCCATTTTCCTGCGGATACAAGGAATTACACAGCAACCAGTAATTAATGCAAAAATGAGAACCCCCATAATGGCTGTCCCAACCTGTGCCAACATTTTCTGCCACCCACTCATCCACCCAAAGTATCGATCCCATGGGTCAGTGACACCTGAGTTCTGTTTCAGTTCCTCTGACAACTCATTAAGTTTCTGTATTGCCATTGTGACTTTACCATTTGGGCCAGTGTTGTCTGGGATGTAGGTGCAACAGGTGTCTTTGATCATTTTGTAAACACCTCCTTTCTCAGCTAGAATCATATCCAAAGCCATTCTATTCTGGAATGCCATAATGGAAGTGCGGCCTAACTGTGCTGCCAAACCTTTTACAGCATCTATGGTGAAGTTAACAAATCTCTGCTGGTTATAATAGATGTAATTTATCCAATCAACATTTTTGTTTATAGTGACTCAAATCCTGCTTTAACTTGGTCTCTGGCCTTGAACTCATCAGGTAGGTCATCTGGTCATCTGTCTGGTCAGTCAGAGCATCCACGACATCCTTCATGGCTTAGGTGTCTCTCCTGGTACGGGAGCTTCCTTGCAATGCGATACGTGGATTCAAACAGGCTTTCCCTCTAGTTACACAGAGGTTGATGTCATCTGGGGCTCTTGGACAGGATCATCAAATCTGGCAGTGAGTAGAAAAACTCGAGAATGGACATTAGTTTTTGACCAATTCAATTACATAAGTGTTATGATTTGGTAGCTGAGGAGAGCAGGCAAAAAAAAGCAATACACCAGAGAGGTTGGTGTTATGTTTCGGCAGCTGAGGAGTGCAGGTAAAAAAGGAAATACACCAGAGCAGTTGGAATCTATGAGATTGCAGTACCCTGACTAACCACCGCAACTAGAGGCAGCCGTGGAGCGTTCCTACGTTGGTCCTAGATGCCTCGTCACAGCCTGAGAAACTAACTACACCTAAAGACAGAAATAGGAAAGCTATCTGCCCCGGAGCAGAACCCCAAAGATAATAGAAAGCCCCCAAACATGTAATGGCGGTTAGACAAGAGGAAATACTGACACAGAAAGAAAATAGTATGAGCAAACGCTGGGGCCCAAACTATCTAAATAGAAAAGGATAGGAAGGGTACTTACTGCAATCTCAGAAAACCCTGAAAAAACACCAACTCTACTAATTTCAAAATCACCTGAGATCACACGACATCTACCACCTAAATTAGTTCTCTGGTGTAAAAAAAAACAAAACAGCAGCCACTGAAAAAAAACTGGAAAAAGCAAAAGTACAAAACACAGTGGCTGGACTAAACTGAGAGGGCAAAAGCTCCCGGAGGGGACCCTGAAGGCCCCCACAGAAGTGCAGGACAAAATGCAAAAATATAGCACAAACACAAAATAAGAAATTGTCATATCTGATAGCAGGAGATGCAGACACGACACAGCAGGCTACAAGGGAAACTGGAAAGAAGGATTCAGACCAGAACAATTGATCACCGGCAACCCTGATGGGAAAATGACTCCCTTACATAAGACCAATCAGTAACACCTGATTCCCAGTCCTCACAATCCTCACTAGTACCGCTTGTAACCACCAGAGGGAGCCTCTGCTCAGAACTCATCTCAAACCCATTCACAACAGTACCCCCCCTTGAGGAGGGGTCACCGAACCCTCATTTGAGCAACCAGGTCGGTCAGGATGAGTTCTATGATACGCACGGATAAGTCTCCTAGCATGGATGTCCGAAGCAAACACCCAAGAATTGTCTTCCTGACCATAACCTCTCCATTTAACCAAATACTGGAGTCTTCGTCTAGAAAAACGAGAATCCAATATTTTCTCAACCACATACTCCAGATTGCCCTCAACCAAAACAGGGTCAGGAGGCACAGCAGCAGGAACCACTGGCTCAACAAACCTCTTCAACAAGGACTTGTGGAACACGTTATGGATCTTAAATGTCCCTGGAAGAAGCAAACGAAAAGAAACAGGATTAATAATCTCCATGATCTTATAAGGTCCAATGAACCTAGGCTTAAATTTAGGAGATGCTACTCTCATAGGAATATTCTTTGAGGACAACCAGACCAAGTCCCCCACTTTAAACCGAGGACCATCAGTCCTATGCCGGTTAGCAAACCTCTGGGCCTTCTCCTGAGAGAGGGACAACCTCTCCACTACCTGGTCCCAAATCTGCTGCATACGCTCAACAACAGAGTCAACACTGGACAGACAGAAGCCTCCGTCTGTCCTGAAGAAAATCGAGGGTGAAACCCAGAATTACAGAAAAACGGAGACATCAAAGTGGCAGAGCTAGCCCTATTATTAAGAGCAAACTCAGCCAAAGGCAAAAAAGAGACCCAGTCATCCTGATCAGCAGACACAAAGCATCTTAGATAAGTCTCCAATGTCTGGTTTGTTCTCTCAGTTTGACCATTGGTCTGAGGATGAAATGCCGAGGAGAAAGACAATTGAACACCCAGTTTAGAACAAAAAGTCCTCCAAAATCTGGAAACAAACTGGACTCCTCTGTCAGACACAATGTTCTCAGGAATGCCGTGTAAACGAACCACGTGCTGAAGGAACAACGGCACCAATTCAGAGGAGGAAGGCAACTTAGGTAATGGCACAAGATGTATCATTTTGGAAAACCTATCACAAATTACCCAGATGGTGGTCATTCTCTGAGAAACAGGAAGATCGGAAATGAAATCCATAGAGATATGGGTCCATGGTCTCTTGGGCACAGGCAATGGCATCAACAAACCACTAGAGCGAGAGCAAGGCTTGGAGCGAGAGCAAGTCCCGCAGGACTGCACAAATTCCCTGACATCGCGAGACAAGGTAGGCCACCAAAAGGACCGACTAACCAAGTCTCTGGTACCAAAAATTCCGGGATGCCCAGCCAATGCGGAACAATGAATCTCAGACATCACACTCTTTTTCCATTGGTCCGGGACAAACAATTTTCCAACAGGGCAGCGCTCGGGCCTATCCTCCTGACACCCCTCCAAAGCAAGTCTCAAATTGGGCGAGATGGCGGAAAGAACTACACCCTCCTTCAAAATAACAGAGGGATCAGATAGCTCAGGAGAGTCCGCAAGGAAACTCCTCGAGAGGGCATCCGCCTTAACATTCTTAGTGCCAGGAAGAAAGGAAACCACAAAATTAAAACGTGTGAAAAACAAGGCCCACCTGGCCTGTCTAGGATTGAGTCGCTTGGCAGATTCCAGATAGACCAGATTCTTATGGTCCGTAAGGACCACCACCTGATGTTTGGCTCCCTCCAGCCAATGTCTCCACTCTTCAAAAGCCCACTTCATGGCCAATAACTCCCGATTACCCACGTCATAATTACGTTCAGTAGGAGAAAATTTTCGAGAGAAAAAGGCACAAGGGTTACTTTTAGAGGTCTCTGGATCTTTTTGGGACAAAACGGCACCTGCCCCAATTTCAGAGGCATCAACCTCCACCTGAAATGGCAGAGAAACATCAGGCTGCCGTAGAACAGGAGCAGAAGTGAATCTCTGCTTAAGTTCCTGAAACGCAGAGACTGCCTCAGGAGGCCAATTCACCACATCAGAACCCTTTCTGGTCAAATCAGTTAATGGTTTAACAATAACCGAGAAATTACCAATAAATTTACGATAAAAATTGGCAAAACCCAAAAATCTCTGAAGAGCCTTTAATGAAGTAGGTTGGACCCAATCACAGATGGCCTGAACCTTGACCGGGTCCATTTCAATAACAGATGGGGACAAAATGAATCCCAGAAATGAGATCTTCTGTACGCCAAAAAGACACTTTGATCCCTTCACATACAGAGCATTCTCTCTCAAAATCTGGAATACAGTTCGAACATGTTTCACATGAGAGTCCCAGTCATTAGAAAAAATCAAGATATCATCCAAATAAACAATCAGAAACTTGTCCACAAAATCCCTGAAAATGTCATTCATGAAGGACTGGAAGACGGAAGGAGCATTAGTGAGCCCAAAGGGCATCACAAGGTACTCAAAATGCCCTTCAGGGGTGTTAAATGCCGTCTTCCATTCATCCCCGTGCTTAATGCGAATAAGGTTATACGCCCCCCTGAGGTCAAGCTTGGTAAACCAAGTAGCGTTTTTCACCCTGGAAAACAGGTCAGAAATCAAGGGTAACGGATATTGATATTTCACAGTAATATTGTTCAAGAGACGATAATCAATACACGGCCTTAATGAACCATCTTTTTTGGCCACAAAGAAAAAACCGGCACCTAAAGGTGAAGAGGATGGTCTGATATGACCCTTCTCCAATGATTCCTTGATATAAGACCGCATAGCGTCATGTTCAGGTACAGACAAGTTAAAAAGGCGACCTTTAGGGAATTTACTACCTGGCACTAATTCAATAGCGCAGTCATAACTCCTATGGGGAGGTCAGGATGCAGATTTACTTTCACTAAACACATCAGAAAAATCAAACAAAAAGTCAGGAACATCCTCAGCCTGGGGGGAGGCAGAAACAATTTACAATTATTTTTGAAATTCTGAAACTTAGCTCGATCCCCTAAAAACAAATCTGGCATGGGGATCCTAGGTTCCACAACAGGCAACCTAGCAAGATATGCAGCAATACTCTGAACCTCAGTGGCAAGCTGATCCACACGGCCAGACAACTGTGCAAACTCCATTGGGAGAAAAGATCCTCCCCAGCACCCAGAGATACAGAGGGAAAAAAAAAAAAAAAAAATGCAACAAACAGAAAAATATCTCTGACAACTTTTCTTCCTTCAAAATTTTTTTCCCTTCTGTGAGTACCATACAATTTTTATGGCCGGTGATACTGTTATGTTACGGTAGCTGAGGAGTGCAGGTAAAAAAAGGAAATACACCAGAGCAGTTGGAATCTATGAGATTGCAGTACCCTGACTAACCACCGCAACTAGAGGCAGCCGTGGAGCGTTCCTGCGTTGGTCCTAGACGCCTCGTCACAGCCTGAGAAACTAACTACACCTAAAGACAGAAATAGGAAAGCTATCTGCCCCGGAGCAGAACCCAAAGATAATAGAAAGCCCCCAAACATGTAATGGCGGTTAGACAAGAGGAAATACTGACACAGAAAGAAAATAGTATGAGCAAACGCTGGGGCCCAAACTATCTAAATAGAAAAGGACAGGAAGGGCACTTACTGCAATCTCAGAAAACCCTGAAAAACACCAACTCTACTAATTTCAAAATCACCTGAGATCACACGACCTCTGCCACCTAAAATTAGTTCTCTGGTGTAAAAAAAACAAAACAGCAGCCACTGAAAAAAACTGGAAAAAGCAAAGTACAAAACACAGTGGCTGAACTAAACTGAGAGGGCAAAAGCCCGGAGGGGACCCTGAAGGCCCCCACAGAAGTGCAGGACAAAATGCAAAAATATAGCACAAACACAAAATAAGAAATTGTCATATCTGATAGCAGGAGATGCAGACACGACACAGCAGGTTACATGGAAACTGGAAAGAAGGATTCAGACCAGAACAATTGATCACCGGCAACCCTGATGGGAAAATGACTCCCTTACATAAGACCAATTCAGTAACACCTGATTCCCAGTCCTCACAATCCTCACTAGTCCCGCTTGTAACCACCAGGGAGCCTTGCTCAGAACTCATCTCAAACCCATTACAACAGGTTGGAATCTTTGGGATTGCAGTACCCTGATAACCACCACAACTAAATGCAGCCGTGGAGCGTTCCTACGTTGGTCCTAGACGCCTCGTCACAGCCTGAGAAGCTAACTACACCTAAAGATAGAAAAAGGAAGCTATCTGCCCCGGAGCAGATCCCAAAGAACATAGGAAGCCCCCAAACATGTAATGGCGGTTAGACAAGAGGAAATACAGACACAGACAGAAAATAGAATGAGCAAACGCTGGGGCCCATCTGTCTAGATAGAAGAGGATGGGAAAGGGTACTTACTGCACCCCAAAAAACCCTGAAAGTACCAACTTACTAATTACAAAAACACCTGAGATCACACGACCTCTACCACCTAAATTAGTTTCTGGTGTAACAAAAAACTAAACAGCAACCACTGAAAAACTGGAAAAGGCAAATGAACAAACAGTGGCTGAACTAAACTGGAGGAGCATAAGCCCCCCGAAGGGGACCCGGCAGACCCCCACAGAAGTGCAGGACAAAATGCAGGCACCAAAAAACTAAAAGAAGAAAATGTCTTATCTGTTAGCAGAGATGCAGGCACGAAACAGCTTTTCTGGGTCTCTGGGAGTGTGCCTTACGCTAAACAGTGCAATAGGGAGTGTGTCATGCCATGGTTTGCGTGTCTTTGGGCAATTTTTCAGCATTCTATTCTTAAGTGTTTCGTTCAGTTTTTTTTACCTTCCTGCTGTTCTGGGGGTGGTAAGGGTGTGTAGGCCTAGATTGACCCTACTGCTAATCGGGTCTTGGTGTCAGATTTGCTGTGAATGCGGGTCCCTGATCACTTTTATCATTTCTGGAACCCGTATCTGCACATATTTTCCGAAAGTAGCTTCTTTGCAGTAGTCTTTGCTGATTGGAAGGCTTCTGTTCATCTTGAAAATACTTCTTTTGACCACAATGGCGTATTTGAATCCTTCACTTGGCGATATTCTGGATGTGGTCTATCTGGATCCTTTGAAGCTGGTAAAGTGGTCTTTCCAGATGAGGTGAGGGGGTCTTTCTTCCATACGTCCAGCTTGCATTTGCCGCAGGTCAGACAGCTGCTGGTGATTTTGGCTGTTAGGTGGAGATCCCTGAAGCGAAACAGTAAGCACCAATCAGATCATTCATCTGTGTCTTTGATAGTGGATGTGGGTCCATGTACCCATTGGACCACCATAGGGTGCATACTTTGTGGTAGGCAGAGTTTGAAGTCTATTATTGATAGCCTTCTTCTTCACGTGTTGCTTTTTTCCCATTCAGCTCTTTTCCTTTTGGAGCTTGGTCTTGTAACTTCTTGAGCAGATTCCAGGACGTTCTTTTTGTCAGGTTTCTTGTCTTCAGTCGTCATGTAGTAGCCGTCCCGGCTCTACGACCTCTCCCACTTCTCCATGTTGTCTTCCTTTGGCTGCTTCTTTGGCTGTCATGTCCGCCATGTTATTGCCTCACGCCTCTTCTGTTTTCAGTTTTCCATGCACTTTGATTTTTCAAATTGCCACCATTTTGGAAGTTGGAGTACACCCAGCAGGTCCCTGAAGACTCCATGATGTTTCACGGTTGTCCCGTTTGCTGTGATGAAGTCCCTTGTAGCCCAGATGGGTCTAAAGTCGTGTGCTATGCCATGCGAGTACCTGTAGTCCGTGTAGATGTTTGCAGTCTTGCCTTCTGCCATCTGGCAGGACTTCGTCAGCGCTATCCGTTCTGCTTCCTGGGCTGACAGGCTAGGTGACAGACTTCTGGACCACAGGATTTCTTGATTGCTGGTCACTGCACTTCCCGTGTTAAAACTTCTTCTGAGCCATCCAAGTTATCCCCCTTGGGAGTGGGAAGTAGAGTGGCCGGGCTGAGGATGTAGGTCTGGAGACGGTGACATTATGAGACAAAGGCAATAGAGGCGCCACAAAGATGCCTGGCGGTGGAGAGATTAATGTTGGTTGAGCTTGATTGAAGATTGCCAAGATGTCATGTGGAGTGAGAGTTTCCAGTGGCTGTCCAAGAGTGATTTCAGCAACCTTGTCCAGGAGGGTGTGTGCTGCAGATACTGCCATCAGGCAGGAGGGTGCTCTTCTTGCAACTGGATCCAAGCGGGCTGAGAGGCAGCCTAAAAGTCTCTGTTTTTCCCCGTGAATCCGTGCCAGGACTCCAGTAGCATGACTTCTTTCTTCCATCAGGTAGACGGAAAGACTTTTCTAGTCAGGTAGGCCTGGTATTGGCGCTGAGACTGTGGAGTTCTTCCAATCTCCTGAATGGGTTGAAGGCTGCGTCTGATAGAAGGAGGGGGTTGCGTTGATGCAAGCGCACAGAGGCTGCATTAGGACTGAGGCATCAGGGATCCAGGTTCTGCAATATGACACTAGACCAGGGAAGGCCTGCAGCATTCTTGGAGTTGTTGGGGGAGCCATCTTCTCCACAGTGGTCTTCCAGTCTTTTGACATGTGTTTCATCTGTGGGCAATACAGTGTCCCAGGGATGTAACTTGCTTCTGGCATCACTGGACTTTGTTCTTCCAGACCTTGCGTTGCTGTTCTTCCAGGTAGAGTAGGAGAGACAAGGAATAGACTGTGCAGGTGTTGATGTCAACCACACAAAATAGAAGGTCATCCACGTGTTGTAGAAGAGTGACTCTTGCATATTCTGCAATCCAGTTGACGAGGATGGAGGACATTGTCTTGGTGAAACTTGAAGGGCTTGTTTTGAGCACCTTGAGGCAACATTGTCCATATGCACTGCACTGGTGCGTGAAAGCAGGCTCAGGTGGAGGGGAAACACTGAAGAAGGTAGTGGCCAGGTTGATCACCGTGAATACGTTGCGGTGACTGGGACTCTTGAGAGCAGAGTGTGATGGTTCAGCACTGTTGGGGTTTCAAATACGTAGCCTCTTTCGCGGCTCCCGGCCTTGCACCATTCTGAACTCAGTGGGGTTTACAGTCTTTTTCTTCACTGTGGAAAAGCTGGGATTGATTCCGATGGGCGAGGCAGCCCAGTTTGACCTTGTCCTTCAGTTATGCGGCAGGGGACTCCATCTGCTGGTGCAGAGCTGGCGGGAAAACAAGCCGTCTACTAGGATCCACATCATGAGAGATGATGACCAGCTGGCTTCTTGTTCTCCACAAGACAGTCACTGTGTTAGCACTGCTCTGGTCCAGGGGGTCTTCTTGTTGGGACGTCTCCTTAAACGGCTGCTTTTTTCTCAGCACGGGCCATCAGTAGTTTCTTTTTATCCAGCTCAGTCTCAGGTCAGTATTTGTGCACAAGTTTTGAAGAGCTGAGTGGCCTTTTTTCCGGTCTAGGCCTGGGTGAATGGTCGATTGCAGGGGGCACCTCCTGGTGCTTGCAAAAGATGAAACCTCTGGCGTTAGAGCTGGATGAGGTGTTGCCATTCCATGAAGCGAGTAGGGTCCTTCTTGAGTGAATATCCTGGCCAATGTCAAAGTTCTCAGGCCGTCTTCTTAGGCGAGCTCACTTAGACCTTCAGTTGGTCAGAGACATCTTGACCCTGGGTGATGGAGTGGCTTTTCTGGTACTATGTCCAGCACCTCTGTGATAGGTCTGCAGTGTGGTTGTTTGAGGTTCCTGTTTCTTCTTGGGTCAGGGGTGAAGAAAGTGTCATGCCCATCTTCCTGGAACACTCTGGTCGCTTTCAGCTTCTGCAGTAGGTCCACTCCCAAAGGTTGAGGGTGCAGGTTTTTACACAACAAACTGGGACATGATGGAGTGTTCTGGCTGAGTCCACACGCTCAGGGCTTCATAATCTGGAAATATCTGACTTGACCATCAATTTCCCATGCAGGAAGCAGTAAATTCTGATAGGTAGGTGAGGTTGCGGAGTTCCACAAGAAAAGATATGACTACGCCATCCACTCTCAGGATATTGGTCCCACTGGTGGGGTTCCTTGTGGACTTGGTGTGCTCTTGTCCTATGGACGGGGTTCTTCACTGCTTTCTGTGTTTCTTCTTTTTCTGGGTGAAGTCAGTGTTCTGCACTTGTTCCGGAAATGACCAAACTCGCCACAGTTGTAACACTTGACATTCCTTCTGTCCCGGCGGGACTCAATCCTTTTTGCTACTGTGAGCAGGGTATCCATTGCTATTGACGTGTACTCAGGCCTGGCTGCTACCAGTGGTTTTCCAGATTGGTTCTCTCAGGTCCATGCACAAAAGCCTGTGCCAACATCCGTCTGTGTGTTGATCATGGGTAATGAGGCCCAAATCTTTGAAACACTTGCATTACTCTGTCATGGAACTTCTCCCCAGACTCTGTCTTGTCTTGACTCGTGACATGTAGGCTGAGAGTTTGTCCTGTCAGTCTGCTTTTGGCCCATTCTCTGAGTTGCTCAATTAGCTTTGGTCCTGTCTCCCAGGCATACGCATCTAACTCTGTTGGAAGCTTGTAAGAAATGGCAACAACCCCAACCATCACATATGTGTATATAGTATATCTCTGAAAAAATCACAAGAAATACACATGGATGTGGGATAAACTAGTAGGAGAACTGTATTGCAAAGCAACAGACTAGAGAAAAACAGTCCAATATTCCAACAAATCAATTTTATTAGATAAATAACATAACATAAAAATAGCACAGGTGCATAGCACGCAGGGGAACTGACAGACACAGTGGTGTCAGCATCAAAACGTGAAAAGGGGATCAGAGTCCATCCACCCACCCAAATATATTACTATATAGGAAATGGCATGTCTGAAACAGCAGCATTCTTAAATCACAAGCTAAATAGCAAACAAGTAAATATCCCAGACATGGCAATGCATACACATACCTACAAGGTGAGGTGAAGAGCGGACAGCTGACCCACCCCAACGTACGTTCGGAGCCACACTCCTTCCTCAGGGGGCCTAGTGTGGTAATGACCAGATGCCTCTAATATAGGAAGAGGCTGCACGCCCCATCCTATCACATGTGGGATCAAGCAATGAGCGCATATGTGCATAATAATCAATTAGTGCAATGTCCCATATCACAAAACGATCAAAAACGTATAGTACCCACATCGCATATTTCTAAATAACAGATTGCAACAGTCAACACATGTGTAAGGGGCATGTCCTATTGGATGCCCCTTACACATGTGTTGACTGTTGCAATCGCGCATGCGCTTAGCGCGATATCCACATTATCCTAGAATCTATGCATTTTTTATGACAGCCAGTTTAGGTTGGTGCTGATAGCTTTTGAGTGATTGTTATTTAGAAATATGCGATTTGGGTACTATACTTATCTGTATGGTCTGTTTCCCTGCACCAAGATGGTGATCTTACTTCTAAAATGAATCTGCGCATGCGCTAGGCTGTTTGGCATTCTGACTTACTCCCGCCCTCTGGATGTCCATTTCCGGTCACGTGGGGCCCCACGCACTTCCGGTATGGCGTCCATGGCGGTCAGGTATTTGGATGCATCAGCTGTCAGCGTTTTTGATCGTTTTGTGATATGGGACATTGCACTAATTGATTATTATGCACATGTGATAGGATGGGGCGTGCAGCCTCTTCCTATATTAGAGGCATTGGTCATTACCACACTAGGCCCCCTGAGGAAGGAGTGTGGCTCCGAAACGTACGTTGGGGTGGGTCAGCTGTCCGTCTCTCACCTCACCCTTGTAGGTATGTGTATGCATTGCCATGTCTGGGATATTTACTTGTTTGCTATTTAGCTTGTGATTTAAGAATGCTGCTGTTTCAGACATGCCATTTCCTATATAGTAATATATTTGGGTGGGTGGATGGACTCTGATCCCCTTTTCACGTTTTGATGCTGACACCACTGTGTCTGTCAGTTCCCCTGCGTGCTATGCACCTGTGCTATTTTTATGTTATGTTATTTATCTAATAAAATTGATTTGTTGGAATATTGGACTGTTTTTCTCTAGTCTGTTTCTGTTGGAAGCTTGAAGTGTTCTCTCATAATTGGCCAGAATGCATCACTTGCTTTTATTTCCATTACGGTCCAGAGATCAGTCCAGGCTGCTGCATACGTTTGCTGGATCTTCTGCATTTTTTGGCAAAATGGCATGGGGTGTATCCCTGGGTCTGGCAGCATACTGATCACCTGGCTTGGGATGAAGGGCTCATAGGATGGTGCCTCTACCTGTCCCTGCTCTATTGGTGCTTGTGTGTTTTCTTCCCTAGTATTGGGCAGCATGTGTGACGTTGCATCTTCATCAGATAAGAAGTGACATGGTGTACTTGGTGCATACACTGGGTGAGATTTGGGCTTTAAAGTTGTCTTGCTGCATGGGATTTCCCACTTCCTTGCTGAGGCTGCGGTGGATCAGTGTCATGGTTCCATGCTAGCAGCCTGTAGCTATACCACCCCCCTGTGAAGCAAGCCCTAGCTGTGGACTTTTGTGTCTGGGGGCTACATGTAGCGTTTTGTGTAGGGAGATCTGCACTTTCTTCTCCTGATATAATGACTGGCAATGTTTGTACTGTGCTTGGGATAGACAAGGTGCCCTGTTCTGGAAACACTGAATACAGGGACACCACATTGCTTGGATTGGGCGTTGACACAGTTGATGACGAAGTAGAAAAAAGAGGAAGAGAAGGAGGTGTGAGGGAGGAGCGAGAGAAAGAGGAGGGAGGGAGAGAAGATTTGAAAGGGGGAAAAGAGAGAAAGATGGAGGAGAGAGAGAGAGAAGAAAGAGGAGGGGAGAAGTAGAAGAAGATGAAGAACAAGATTTGAGAGTTGGAGAGGAAAAGATAGAAGAGGAAGATGAAGAAAATGGATGTGTTAGAGATGTGATGGAGGGAAAAAGAAGGAATGAGAGGATGGCAGCGAGGAAGAGGAGAAAAGTCTGAAGAAGAAAGAGAAAGGGACTGAGAAGAAGAAGAAGGAGGAGAGGGTGTCCCCCCTGTGACTCTTGAGAGGGGATGGTTGAAACAAAAATGCCTTCTCCCTGTGGAGAGAGGCGGGGAGCATTTTTCCCTGTACAAGGCTCCTTACTCAATGAGAGCAGCCTACACCTGTCCCGTGTCTCCACATGATGGACATGTGATGTTGTGACTCTGAATTCTGCTCTTGTGACATGTCAGTGATCTTTTTCTCACAGATGATTTAACACCTTTTCAAACTTATTCACATAAAAAAAAAAAAAAAAAATCACTTCCTGGTCCGTTCAAATTAACTTGCTGTATCTTTTACACGATGCACCGCTGCTCTTTTATAGCAGATGGTAATCTATTAATAAACTTTCCCGTTACCTTTCAAATAACAAAAAACAAGAAAAAACATTTCATTATGCAGCGTAAAGGCTGCCTGTCTATTTGCTTCTCACGTACTCTGACATTCTATTCACATGCCTAGCCCTTCGATTCTTACGTACTGTGTCTATTCCAAAAACATATTCAACAAAGGTGATTTAAAATCTGAAAACTGCTGCACTCTAGTTCTGTTTGTTAATGCCGAATGCCCGACGGAGGGGCTACTCAGACCACTGCGTAGTTTGTGTCTGCTCTCTCCCTCAGCCTGTAATTCTCCTTATCTATGTGACCTTGTTCTAAAGCAAGTTGTAGAAAAAAAAATGGCTGGAGAATTAAAGCTCTAAAAAAATTGCTTAGAGAAAAAAAATCTCTCCAAAATCATTTAAAAAATGTACTTAAGAGAAAAAATTTTTAAAAAAGAAAAGTTAGATTTAGTAAAAAAAAAAAAAAACCTCTAGAAAAGGAAACAAAAAATAAATTCACCAAAAAGGGGAGAAAAGAAAAACCGTTTTTAATCGTAAAACTCTGAAAACAACCCTTGTTACTAAAACAGCTAATTAAAAATCTCTGGAATGTCAGCTGGCTGCTTCCCCCTCCCTTCCTTATATCTCTGCTTGCTGTCTCTATAGGCACTGAAATCACGTATCAAAAAAAAAAAAATTATTATTCCTCAGAATAGCAAAAAAAATGAATATAGTTCAGTCTGAATGCCTGATAATTCTCACGTTAAAACCTGTAGCCAAAAAACTAGCTTAAAAAAATAAAAATCAAAGCCAAGAAACAGAATGCCTGATAACGTGATTAGCAGAGGAGGGGGGGTCAAAGGGGTTTTCTCGCTGCTGCAGCCAGCACACTGCTCTGAATGAGTTACTGACAGACCGCACGGAGATGTGATTTAAAGCGACAGTACCTGATACAGACAATGAGACAGACACCCGGGAGAATACGAATCCCTCTTTTGATGATCTGTGACACATACAAGCTGCTCTGGTAACTGATAATCACCAATTGCACTGAGCGCGGTGAGGCTCAAGGTTCTATCGCTCTGTACGTACGCCCTGGCTGGTGCGCCGGTCACAGTAATCTGCAATAGCCTTCATCAAAATTCTCACTATCCACGTCTGATTTGACTGGGATGGCCTCCCGGTGCGTGGACAATTATTGTGAGAACTTATCCAAAACAAAGCTTCTGCCCTTCACGTCTGATTTGACTGGGATGGCCTCCCAGTGCGGAAAAATTTACTGCAGAAAACTTAACCGAACAAAGCCCTCGCTTCCACAACTGGATTTTTTGGATAACCTCCCTCCAATGTGTGAAGAATATCTGCGTGGACTTATCCAAAACAAAGCTCCCGCCCTTCACGTCTGATTTGGGCTGGGATGGCCTCCCGGTGCGTGAAAGTTTACTGCGGGAACTTATGCAGCAATTTGTCTTTTGCTATACAGCCCCAGAGATCAGCAAGCAAAAAACACAGTCACCGTTCCAACTTTCTCCCGGTTCACATAAAACATGAACATATACAGCACAGCAGCAACCAACTCGGCTTATATCCCAGGGCTTTTGGATAAGGGTATGGACTTTTTACACAACCTGGGAATGCGGGTGATGACCACGTCCGACCGGCTGGAAGTTAGGCTAGGACTAGGCACAGGGAACATTCAGGTAAGATGACAAAGTTTTCTTACCTTACTGATGGAGCTGCAGTCTCCGTCCCGTGTGCCAAGGCCAGGGCCAACACCCCCGTCTCTCCGGTCGGCCGGGTCCTCGTGCGTTTCGTCCAATGCCCGCATGCAGGCGCCAACTGATATGGAAATTTAATTAGGATAAAAAATATCCTTCTGTGTTTGCTGCTTGCTTCTCCAAATCTTATTTAATGTCTTTTTGAGCGCTCAGAACGAAATGAGGATGTCCACAACGCAAGTGTCAGTATAGCAGTTCGTCAAAGACATACATTTATTATTCATTCAAGGTTTTATACGTTTACAAAAAGGGCTGGTTAGTCAATTAACATACAATTAAAGCTGCTAGATTATTGGCTGTTCTAGTGTAAATATGATAATTATGATAATCATGATTAAAAGAGCTGAAGTTGCAGAATTATTGTTTATATTCTTGTGACCTAGTTGTCTTGCATAACTATAATGTAAACAACAGATATCTAATAGGACTTTTTGTACTTCATGCATTTGTTCCTTTACGAAGGCCAGATTTCTTTAAAACGACTGATTATAGCTGGCCTAGAAATATGTGAGCACAGGGTTTTTTAGCAAGTGAGATCTATCTAACTGTGAACTGTGAATACATATATGTGAATATACTTTGAATATATGGAATACATATATATTTCCATGACAACAGCAGAGGACGAGATACAACAGAGGATGAGACAGGAGAGGACGAGACACAGCAGAGGACGAGACACAGCAGAGGACGAGACACAGCAGAGGACGAGACACAGCAGAGGACGAGACACAGCAGAGGACGAGACACAGCAGAGGACGAGAACACAGCAGAGGACGAGATACAGGAGAGGACGAGATACAGGAGAGAATGAGATATGAGATGAGAAACAGCAGAGGACGAGATACAGGAGAGGACGAGACAGAGGAGAGGAACAGACACATCAGAGGATGAGATACAGGAGAGGTTGAGATAAAGGAGAGAATGAGATAAAGGAGAGAATGAGATAAAGGAGAGAATGAGACACAGGAGAGAATGAGATACGAGATGAGAAACAGCAGAGGACGAGATACTGGAGAGGTCGAGATACAGCAGAGGACGAGACACAGGAGAGGACGAACAGGAGAGGACGAGACACAGGAGAGGACGAGACACAGGAGAGGACGAGACACAGGAGAGGACGAGACACAGGAGAGGACGAGACACAGGAGAGGACGAGACACAGGAGAGGACGAGACACAGGAGAGGACGAGACACAGGAGAGGACGAGACACAGGAGAGGACGAGACACAGGAGAGGACGAGACACAGGAGAGGACGAGACACAGGAGAGGACGAGCTACAGGAGAGGATGAGATACAGGAGAGGACGAGATACAGGAGAGGACGAGATACAGGAGAGAATTAGATATAAGATGAGAAACAGCAGAGGACGAGACAGAGGAGAGGAACAGACACATCAGAGGACGAGATACAGGAGAGGTTGAGATAAAGGAGAGGTTGAGATAAAGGAGAGAATGAGATACAGGAGAGAATGAGATACGAGATGAGAAACAGCAGAGGACAAGATACTGGAGAGGACGAGATACAACAGAGGATGAGACAGGAGAGGACGAGATACAGGAGAGGATGAGATACAGGAGAGGATGAGATACAGGAGAGGATGAGATACAGGAGAGGATGAGATACAGGAGAGGATAAGATACAGGAGAGGATGAGATACAGGAGAGGATGAGATACAGGAGAGGATGAGATACAGGAGAGAATGAGATATGAGATGAGAAACAGCAGAGGACGATACAGCAGAGGACGAGACAGAGGAGAGGAACAGACACATCAGAGGACGAGATACAGGAGAGGATGAGATAAAGGAGAGGATGAGATAAAGGAGAGAATAAGATACGAGATGAGAAATAGCAGAGGACGAGATACTGGAGAGGACGAGATACAGCAGAGGAGACAGCAGAGGATGAGATACAGGAGAGGACAAGCTACAGGACAGGATGAGATACAGGAGACGACGAGTTCCAGGAGAGGATGAGATACAGGAGAGGACGAGACAGCAGAGGACGAGATAAGGAGAGAACAAGATACAGGAGAGAATGAGATACGAGATGAGAAACAGCACAGGACGAGATACAGGAGAGGACGAGCTACAGGAGAGGACGAGATACAGCAGAGGACGAGACACAGCAGAGGACGAGACACAGCAGAGGACGAGACACAGCAGAGGACGAGACACAGCAGAGGACGAGCTACAGGAGAGGACAGCTACAGGAGAGGACGAGATACAGGAGAGGACGAGATACTGGAGGTGACTAGACACAGGAGAGGACAAGACACAAGAGATGGCGAGATACAGGAGGAGATACAGGAGAGGACGACATACAGGAGAGGACGAGATACAGCAGTGGATGAGATACAGGAGAAGATGAGATACAGGAGAGAATGAGATGAGAAACAGCAGAGGACGAGATACAGGAGAGGACGAGACAGAGGAGAGGAACAGACACATCAGAGGACGAGATACAGGAGAGGTTGAGATAAAGGAGAGAATGAGATACGAGATGAGAAACAGCAGAGGACGAGATACAGGAGAGGACGAGATACAGCAGAGGATGAGACAGGAGAGGACGAGATACAGGAGAGGACGAGATACAGAAGAGGAAGAGCTACAGGAGAGGAAGATCTACAGGAGAGGATGAGATACAGGAGAGGATGAGATACAGGAGAGGCTGAGATACAAGAGGACGAGCTACAGGAGGGACGAGCTACTGGAGAGGACGAGCTACTGGAGAGGACGAGCTACTGGAGAGGACGAGCTACTGGAGAGGACGAGCTACTGGAGAGGACGAGACACAGGAGATGGCGAGATACAGGAGAGGACGAGCTACTGGAGAGGACGAGACACAGGAGATGGCGAGATACAGGAGAGGACGAGATACAGCAGAGGACGAGATACAGCAGAGGACGAGATACAGGAGAGGACGAGACACAGGAGAGGACGAGACACAGGAGAAGATAAGATACAGGAGAGAATGAGATATGAGATGAGAAACAGCAGAGGACGAGATACAGGAGAGGACTAGATACAGAAGATGAGATACAGGAGAAGATGAGATACAGGAGAAGATGAGATACATGAGAGAATGAGATATGAGATGAGAAACAGCAGAGGACGAGATACAGGAGAGGACGAGATACAGGAGAAGATGAGATACAGGAGAGAATGAGATATGAGATGAGAAACAGCAGAGGACGAGATACAGGAGAGGACGAGACAGAGGAGCGGAACAGACACATCAGAGGACAAGATACAGGGGAGGTTGAGATAAAGGAGAGAATGAGATACGAGATGAGAAACAGCAGAGGACGAGATACAGCAGAGGATGAGACAGGAGAGGACGAGATACAGGAGAGGACGAGCTACAGAAGAGGAAGAGCTACAGGAGAGGAAGAGCTACAGGAGAGGAAGAGCTACAGGAGAGGATGAGATACAGGAGAGGATGAGATACAGGAGAGGCTGAGATACAAGAGAGGACGAGCTACAGGAGAGGCTGAGATACAAGAGAGGACGAGCTACAGGAGAGGACGAGCTACAGGAGAGGACGAGCTACAGGAGAGGACGAGCTACAGGAGAGGACGAGCTACTGGAGAGGACTAGACACAGGAGGACGAGACACAAGAGATGGAGAGATACAGGAGAGGACGAGATACAGCAGAGGACGAGATACAGGAGAGGACGAGACAGAGGAGAGGAACAGACACATCAGAGGACGAGATACAGGAGAGGTTGAGATAAAGGAGAGGTTGAGATAAAGGAGAGAATGAGATACAGGAGAGAATGAGATACGAGATGAGAAACAGCAGAGGACAAGATACTGGAGAGGACGAGATACAACAGAGGATGAGACAGGAGAGGACGAGATACAGGAGAGGATGAGATACAGGAGAGGAAGAGCTACAGGAGAGGATGAGATACAGGAGAGGATGAGATACAGGAGAGGATAAGATACAGGAGAGGATGAGATACAGGAGAGGATGAGATACAGGAGAGGATGAGATACAGGAGAGAATGAGATATGAGATGAGAAACAGCAGAGGACGATACAGCAGAGGACGAGACAGAGGAGAGGAACAGACACATCAGAGGACGAGATACAGGAGAGGATGAGATAAAGGAGAGGATGAGATAAAGGAGAGAATAAGATACGAGATGAGAAATAGCAGAGGACGAGATACTGGAGAGGACGAGATACAGCAGAGGAGACAGCAGAGGATGAGATACAGGAGAGGACAAGCTACAGGACAGGATGAGATACAGGAGACGACGAGTTCCAGGAGAGGATGAGATACAGGAGAGGACGAGACAGCAGAGGACGAGATAAGGAGAGAACAAGATACAGGAGAGAATGAGATACGAGATGAGAAACAGCACAGGACGAGGATGAGACAGGAGAGGACGAGACACAGCAGAGGACGAGACACAGCAGAGGACGAGACACAGCAGAGGACGAGACACAGCAGAGGACGAGACACAGCAGAGGACGAGACACAGCAGAGGACGAGACACAGCAGAGGATGAGATACAGGAGAGGACGAGATACAGGAGAGAATGAGATATGAGATGAGAAACAGCAGAGGACGAGATACAGGAGAGGACGAGACAGAGGAGAGGAACAGACACATCAGAGGATGAGATACAGGAGAGGTTGAGATAAAGGAGAGAATGAGATACAGGAGAGAATGAGATACGAGATGAGAAACAGCAGAGGACGAGATACTGGAGAGGTCGAGATACAGCAGAGGACGAGACAGGAGAGGACGAGACACAGGAGAGGACGAGACACAGGAGAGGACGAGACACAGGAGAGGACGAGACACAGGAGAGGACGAGACACAGGAGAGGACGAGACACAGGAGAGGACGAGACACAGGAGAGGACGAGACACAGGAGAGGACGAGACACAGGAGAGGACGAGACACAGGAGAGGACGAGCTACAGGAGAGGACGAGCTACAGGAGAGGACGAGCTACAGGAGAGGACGAGATACAGGAGAGGACGAGATACAGGAGAGGACGAGATACAGGAGAGGACGAGATACAGGAGAGAATTAGATATAAGATGAGAAACAGCAGAGGACGAGATACTGGAGAGGTCGAGATACAGCAGAGGACGAGACACAGGAGAGGACGAGACACAGGAGAGGACGAGACACAGGAGAGGACGAGACACAGGAGAGGACGAGACACAGGAGAGGACGAGACACAGGAGAGGACGAGACACAGGAGAGGACGAGACACAGGAGAGGACGAGACACAGGAGAGGACGAGACACAGGAGAGGACGAGACACAGGAGAGGACGAGCTACAGGAGAGGATGAGATACAGGAGAGGACGAGATACAGGAGAGGACGAGATACAGGAGAGAATTAGATATAAGATGAGAAACAGCAGAGGACGAGATACAGGAGAGGACGAGACAGAGGAGAGGAACAGACACATCAGAGGACGAGATACAGGAGAGGTTGAGATAAAGGAGAGGTTGAGATAAAGGAGAGAATGAGATACAGGAGAGAATGAGATACGAGATGAGAAACAGCAGAGGACAAGATACTGGAGAGGACGAGATACAACAGAGGATGAGACAGGAGAGGACGAGATACAGGAGAGGATGAGATACAGGAGAGGAAGAGCTACAGGAGAGGATGAGATACAGGAGAGGATGAGATACAGGAGAGGATGAGATACAGGAGAGGATGAGATACAGGAGAGGATGAGATACAGGAGAGGATGAGATACAGGAGAGGATGAGATACAGGAGAGAATGAGATATGAGATGAGAAACAGCAGAGGACGATACAGCAGAGGACGAGACAGAGGAGAGGAACAGACACATCAGAGGACGAGATACAGGAGAGGATGAGATAAAGGAGAGGATGAGATAAAGGAGAGAATAAGATACGAGATGAGAAATAGCAGAGGACGAGATACTGGAGAGGACGAGATACAGCAGAGGAGACAGCAGAGGATGAGATACAGGAGAGGACAAGCTACAGGACAGGATGAGATACAGGAGACGACGAGTTCCAGGAGAGGATGAGATACAGGAGAGGACGAGACAGCAGAGGACGAGATAAGGAGAGAACAAGATACAGGAGAGAATGAGATACGAGATGAGAAACAGCACAGGACGAGATACAGGAGAGGACGAGCTACAGGAGAGGACGAGATACAGCAGAGGACGAGATACAGCAGAGGACGAGACACAGCAGAGGACGAGACACAGCAGAGGACGAGACACAGCAGAGGACGAGACACAGCAGAGGACGAGACACAGCAGAGGACGAGACACAGCAGAGGACGAGCTACAGGAGAGGACGAGCTACAGGAGAGGACGAGCTACAGGAGAGGACGAGATACAGGAGAGGACGAGATACTGGAGGTGACTAGACACAGGAGAGGACGAGACACAAGAGATGGCGAGATACAGGAGGAGATACAGGAGAGGACGACATACAGGAGAGGACGAGATACAGCAGTGGATGAGATACAGGAGAAGATGAGATACAGGAGAGAATGAGATGAGAAACAGCAGAGGACGAGATACAGGAGAGGACGAGACAGAGGAGAGGAACAGACACATCAGAGGACGAGATACAGGAGAGGTTGAGATAAAGGAGAGAATGAGATACGAGATGAGAAACAGCAGAGGACGAGATACAGGAGAGGACGAGATACAGCAGAGGATGAGACAGGAGAGGACGAGATACAGGAGAGGACGAGATACAGAAGAGGAAGAGCTACAGGAGAGGAAGATCTACAGGAGAGGATGAGATACAGGAGAGGATGAGATACAGGAGAGGCTGAGATACAAGAGGACGAGCTACAGGAGAGGACGAGCTACTGGAGAGGACGAGCTACTGGAGAGGACGAGCTACTGGAGAGGACGAGACACAGGAGAGGACGAGATACAGGAGAGGACGAGATACAGCAGAGGACGAGATACAGCAGAGGACGAGATACAGCAGAGGACGAGACACAGGAGAGGACGAGACACAGGAGAAGATACAGGAGAGAATGAGATATGAGATGAGAAACAGCAGAGGACGAGATACAGGAGAGGACTAGATACAGGAGAAGATGAGATACAGGAGAAGATGAGATACAGGAGAAGATGAGATACATGAGAGAATGAGATATGAGATGAGAAACAGCAGAGGACGAGATACAGGAGAGGACGAGATACAGGAGAAGATGAGATACAGGAGAGAATGAGATATGAGATGAGAAACAGCAGAGGACGAGATACAGGAGAGGACGAGACAGAGGAGCGGAACAGACACATCAGAGGACAAGATACAGGGGAGGTTGAGATAAAGGAGAGAATGAGATACGAGATGAGAAACAGCAGAGGACGAGATACAGCAGAGATGAGACAGGAGAGGACGAGATACAGGAGAGGACGAGCTACAGAAGAGGAAGAGCTACAGGAGAGGAAGAGCTACAGGAGAGGAAGAGCTACAGGAGAGGATGAGATACAGGAGAGGATGAGATACAGGAGAGGCTGAGATACAAGAGAGGACGAGCTACAGGAGAGGCTGAGATACAAGAGAGGACGAGCTACAGGAGAGGACGAGCTACAGGAGAGGACGAGCTACAGGAGAGGACGAGCTACAGGAGAGGACGAGCTACTGGAGAGGACTAGACACAGGAGAGGACGAGACACAAGAGCTGGAGAGATACAGGAGAGGACGAGATACAGCAGAGGACGAGATACAGGAGAGGACGAGACAGAGGAGGAACAGACACATCAGAGGACGAGATACAGGAGAGGTTGAGATAAAGGAGAGGTTGAGATAAAGGAGAGAATGAGATACAGGAGAGAATGAGATACGAGATGAGAAACAGCAGAGGACAAGATACTGGAGAGGACGAGATACAACAGAGGATGAGACAGGAGAGGACGAGATACAGGAGAGGATGAGCTACAGGAGAGGATGAGATACAGGAGAGGATGAGATACAGGAGAGGATGAGATACAGGAGAGGATAAGATACAGGAGAGGATGAGATACAGGAGAGGATGAGATACAGGAGAGGATGAGATACAGGAGAGGATGAGATACAGGAGAGGCTGAGATACAAGAGAGGACGAGCTACAGGAGAGGCTGAGATACAAGAGAGGACGAGCTACAGGAGAGGACGAGCTACAGGAGAGGACGAGCTACAGGAGAGGACGAGCTACAGGAGAGGACGAGCTACTGGAGAGGACTAGACACAGGAGAGGACGAGACACAAGAGATGGAGAGATACAGGAGAGGACGAGAAACAGCAGAGGACGAGATACAGGAGAGGACGAGACAGAGGAGAGGAACAGACACATCAGAGGACGAGATACAGGAGAGGTTGAGATAAAGGAGAGGTTGAGATAAAGGAGAGAATGAGATACAGGAGAGAATGAGATACGAGATGAGAAACAGCAGGGACAAGATACTGGAGAGGACGAGATACAACAGAGGATGAGACAGGAGAGGACGAGATACAGGAGAGGATGAGATACAGAGAGGATGAGATACAGGAGAGGAAGAGCTACAGGAGAGGATGAGATACAGGAGAGGATGAGATACAGGAGAGGATAAGATACAGGAGAGGATAAGATACAGGAGAGGATAAGATACAGGAGAGGATGAGATACAGGAGAGGATGAGATACAGGAGAGAATGAGATATGAGATGAGAAACAGCAGAGGACGATACAGCAGAGGACGAGACAGAGGAGAGGAACAGACACATCAGAGGACGAGATACAGGAGAGGATGAGATAAAGGAGAGGATGAGATAAAGGAGAGAATGAGATACAGGAGAGAATAAGATACGAGATGAGAAATAGCAGAGGACGAGATACTGGAGAGGACGAGATACAGCAGAGGAGACAGCAGAGGATGAGATACAGGAGAGGACAAGCTACAGGACAGGATGAGATACAGGAGACGACGAGTTCCAGGAGAGGATGAGATACAGGAGAGGACGAGACAGCAGAGGACGAGATAAGGAGAGAACAAGATACAGGAGAGAATGAGATACGAGATGAGAAACAGCACAGGACGAGATACAGGAGAGGACGAGCTACAGGAGAGGATGAGATACAGCAGAGGACGAGATACAGCAGAGGACGAGACACAGCAGAGGACGAGACACAGCAGAGGACGAGACACAGCAGAGGACGAGCTACAGGAGAGGACGAGCTACAGGAGAGGACGAGATACTGGAGAGGACGAGATACTGGAGGTGACTAGACACAGGAGAGGACGAGACACAAGAGATGGCGAGATACAGGAGGAGATACAGGAGAGGACGACATACAGGAGAGGACGAGATACAGCAGTGGATGAGATACAGGAGAAGATGAGATACAGGAGAGAATGAGATGAGAAACAGCAGAGGACGAGATACAGGAGAGGACGAGACAGAGGAGAGGAACAGACACATCAGAGGACGAGATACAGGAGAGGTTGAGATAAAGGAGAGAATGAGATACGAGATGAGAAACAGCAGAGGACGAGATACAGCAGAGGATGAGACAGGAGAGGACGAGATACAGGAGAGGACGA
>JARQOD010003193.1:0-67849 GCA_033576555.1 Oophaga sylvatica | reverse complement strand
TGCGTTCCTCCGGGCGATGCAGCACTGGAGCGGAAGAGAAGGCTTGTTTCAAGAAAGAAAGGCCTCCTCTGCTTCGGGTGTCCACTGTTTGGGGTTAGCATCCTTGCGGGTAAGCGCTGAGAAGGAGCAGTCCTGGAAGAGAAGTGCGGTAGAAGAGACGGAAATAGTTAGCGAATCCCAGGAACCGCTGAATGGCCTTAAACCCCCTCTGGTTGGGGCCACTTCTCGATGGCAGACAGTTTCTCCGGATCCATTCGTAGGCCAGTCTGAGAGATAATGTAGCCCAAAAACGGAAGCGGGTTGCTCAAAGAGGCACTTCTCAATTGGCGAAGAGGTGATTCTCCCTGAGCCTGAGCAAAACCCTGACGAACATCCCTCCGGTGAGACTGGAGATCCGGAGAGAAGACCAAGATGTCGTCAAGGTAACCCACAACGCAGGAGTAGAGGGAGGTCCCGGAAGAGGGTCATTGACCAACTCCTGAAAGACTGCTGGAGCATTACAGAGACAAAGGGCAAAAACCCAGATACTCGTAGTGGCCATCCGGGTGTTGAATTGCCGTCTTCCATTCATCTCCTCGACGGATACGAACCGGGTTTTGTATGCTCCACGAAGATCCATTTTAGTGAAGATTCTAGCCCCTCTAAGACGATCAAACCCAACTCCGGAATGAGCGGAAGAGGGTACTTATTCTTCACCGTGATCAAAATTTAGGCCTCTGTAGTCAATAAGGGACGGAGAGTCCGTCTTCTTTTTTACAAAAAAGAGACCTGCTCCCGCGGGGGAGGTAATTTCCGGATGAATCCTTTCGCTAAATTCTCCTTGATATATTCTGACATCGACCTGGTCTCTGCAGCGGACAATGGGTAAATACGCCCACGGGGAGGCGTAGTACCGGGTACAGGTCGATCGGGCAATCATAGGTCTATGCGGGGGTAATGTCTCTGCTTCCTTTTATTAAAGACATCAGCGAATGACCAATATGGAATCGGGAGTCCAGGTAGATTAGCAGGTGTAGGGGAAGAACGGACGGGAGGACAGGCACCAAAACACGTTTTATGACCCGTCCTGTCCCCAGCGAAGAAATCTCTCCATTCGCCAGTCGAGCACGGGTGCATGTTTTTGGAGCCAAGGCAGACCTAGTAAAAAAGCATGAGAGAGTCCAGGGAAAACATGAAACAGATGCTCTCGAATGCAACATCCCACCCGCGGGTTATGGCTTCGGTGATAAGTTGGATGGGACGAGGTAGGAGACCCCCATCCACAGCAGCAACAGATTTCCCGGTTCAACCAGAGGTTTGGTGGGAATGCGATACTTCTCTACTAGAGCCTGTGAAACAAAATTCCCAGCTGCTCCCGAATCAAGTTGGGCCAGTTCGAAGTAACGGTTCTTACCGGGTGAGAATAGAGACAGACAGCAGCAGAGATGAAGAGGATTTATTCTGGTCTAGGTGGACCTCTCCGAGCGAACCTAGACACAGGCGTTTCCCGACCTCTCCGGACAGGTACGGATCCAGTGCTCCTTACTGCCACAGTAGAAGCAACTCCTCTCGGCACGGCGTGAGTCCTGACGGGCTTTGACCATCTTGGTCTGGTCGACCTGCATAGGCTCAGCAGTGTGCATCTGGGGAGAAACGGAAGGGGTTATAGGTCTCTGAAACGAGGGTGCACGACGAGGAAACCCTCTCTCACGGGTGACCTCTTTGGCACGTTCCTGGAACCGTAGATCAATTCGATTGGCAAGATTTATTAAATCATCAAGGGAGGTTGGAATGTCCCGACCGGCAAGTTCATCTTTAATACGGCCGGACAGACCCTCTCAGAAGACCGAAATCAGGGCGTTATTGTCCCAAGCCAACTCAGAGGCTAGAGTACGGAACCGTATGGCATATTGACCAACGGTGAGACTCTCCTGACGGAGACGCAACAGAGATGATGCAGAGGAGGTCTTCCGTCCAGGTTCGTCGAATACCTTCCGGAAGGCTGAGAGAAAAGCAGGCAGGTCAGATACCAGAGGATCTTCTCTCTCCCAGAGAGGATTAAGCCAGGCCAGAGCCTCTCCGGTGAGATGGGACATGATGAAGGCAATTTTGGCCCGGTCAGAGTTAAACTGGTGTGCCAGGAGTTCGAAATGCAGGGTGCACTGGTTAATGAAACCACGAGCCAGAACAGGGTCGCCTCCAAATCTAGGAGGAGCTGAAAGACGAGGTCCGGGAATGGAAATCACGGAATTGGGAAGCAGCGAGACTGCCGGATTGTGAGTCATGGCTCCAGCGGTAGTTGCTGGTGATGGATTCAAAGTGTCCAAGCGGGAATTGACGTTCCGCAGGTGACCCAGGATAGCCTCCTGTTGAGACCTCTGGCGAGACAGCTCATGACACAGTTCTGGAAGTGAAGGGGTTTGGGTGCCACCGGGTTCCATGGCCCGAGCAAACTGTAACGGGTCTGGTAGGTGAAACCACTGAGCTTTATTATACAAGACAGTATACTTGTAAGAGAGCAGGTGGCGCCCGGGGAATACGGACAGGAATTCACGGGAAGTGACAAGGACAGTCTCTGGGTAGGCAGGTTGTCACGGCAAGTGACCAGGGCAGTCTCTGGGTAGGCAGGTTGTCACGGCAAGTGACCAGGGCAGTCTCTGGGTAGGCAGGTTGTCACAGCAAGTGACTAGGGCAGTATCTGGGCAGGCAGGTTGTCACAGCAAGTGACCAGGGCAGTCTCTGGGCAGGCAGGTTGTCACAGCAAGTGACCAGGGCAGTCTCTGGGCAGGCAGGTTGTCACAGAAAGTGACCAGGGCAGTCTCTGGACAGGCAGGTTGTCACAGCAAGTGACCAGGACAGTTTCTGAATATACAGGCTTATACGACCTGAGATGTTGGAGCCTCCAGGTAGGCTGCAGTCCGATGGCAGATGATCGCTCCCAAGCGAGCAGGCAGGAGTCTCTGGAGTAGCCGGTGATCACTGCTGGAGATGTCCGAACCTTCGGATAAAGCTGCAGTCGGATGGCAGATGATCGCTCCCAAGTGAGCAGGCAAGAGTCTCTGGAGTAGCCGGTGATCACTGCTGATGAAGTCCGAACCTTCGGATAGAGCTGCAGTCGGATGGCAGATGATCGCTCCCAAGTGAGCAGGCAAGAGTCTCTGTAATAGCCGGGGATCACTGCAGGTGATGTCCGAACCTCCGGGGAGGGCTGCAGTCAGATGGCAGACAGCAAGCAGACAGGTAACAGGCAGGCAACTGGAAACAGGAGCTGAGGGCTGAAGCAGAGTTATACAGTGCAACAACAACATTGCTCGGGCACCTCCATTAAGGAGGAAGCCCTTAATATAGGGTGGAGTCCTCCGGAATTGGCCGGAGACTAATTTGGAAAATGCGCGCGGCTCCTTTAAGAGCGGGGGAGGGTGCGGGCGCGCGCCCTAAGTCCAGCAGCAGGGAAGGAGCGCGCGGGACCAACAGGGTGGAAGGAGGACGCCGAGGACGCTGGGGGCGCTGAGGACGCTGGGGGTGCTGAGGACGCAGAGCGCTGGTAAGGGGAACGGCGTCCCTGCCTGGCAGAGGGCCGGGACGCCGACGCTACAATACTGCAGAGAAATATGGGTATAGTACAATGCCAAACACTTCTCTTCTTCCATTACATGACTGATATCTATTGTAAATTGTACACTAGCTCAAAAACCGCCAAATCCTCACAGCGCACAGTACAGACTGGACAGTACAGTCCTCCATACAATATTATGGGCACAACATAGTCTCCCCCTCATCACCCATATAATACCCCATGCAGGATGTCACCCCTCCATCCCCCATATAATGCTCCATACAGAATACTGGACCCAATATAATGCTCCATACAGGATACTGGTCCCCATATAAAGCTCCATACAAAATATGGAGCTCTCCTCTGCGCTGTGCTGCGTTCTGCACTGTTACGGATCAGGAAAGGGCGCCGTGGAAAGACTCCCATCATCATCATTGCCTGTCCATTATCATCATCGCCTCCCCATCATCATCATCGCCTGCCATCATCATCAATGCCTGCCCATCATCATCATTGCCTCCCCATCATCATCATCGCCTCCCCATTATCATCATCGCCTCCCCATAATCATCATTGCCTGCCCATCATCATCAATGCCTGCCCATCATCATCATTGCCTGCCCAATATCATCATCGCCTCCCCATCATCATCATTGTCTCCCCATCATCATCATCGCCTCCCCATCATCATCACTGCCTGCCCATCATCATCAATGCCTGCCCATAATCATCTTTGCCTCCCCATCAATATCATTGCCTGCCCATCATCATCACTGCCTCCCCATCATCAGCACTGCCTGCCCATCATCATCAATGCCTGCCCATAATCATCATTGCCTCCCCATCAATATCATTGCCTGCCCATCATCATCAATGCCTGCCCAGCATCATCAATCATCATTGCCTCCCCATCATCATCATCACTGCCCTCCCCCCACCACCATCACACATACAGCAGACACACACACACACACACAAAGCACCGCAGTACATACACACACACTGATACACACAGAGACACATACACAGACACACACACAAACATCTCACCTGTCCGGCGTCCGCGCACTCACTGCCACAGCCGGTCGCTGAATGATGACGTCATTCAGCGGCGCTGCTGTGAGAGGAAGCGCCGGCGTCCTGCAGGCGCCCCCTGGAGCTGCGGCAGCGGAGGCACGGGGAGAGGTGAGTATTGCGCCGGCTGCTGCCGGGGCCCTGAGCAAGCGGGGGGGGTCCAGTGGCGGCGCTGACACCGCTAACGGGCGCCTGCTCAGGGCCCCTGGCACTTGCCCGGGTGTCCCGGGTGCTGACGCCGGCCCTGGCAAGTCATATCGAATAAATTTTACCACTATCATGTAGTAGAATATGTCATAAAAAATGTCTCAGAAATGAATCACTGGGATCCATTGAAGCATTCCAGAGTTATTACCACATAAAGTGACACTGGTCAGAACTGAAAAAATTTGGCCTGGACATGGGGTGAAAACAGGCTGGGGGTAAAGGGGTTAAAAAGGTGTTTGTGGTTATTGTCACAATTAGTCTGCAGTGGACAAGACAGAAAATATCATAATAAATCATAATAATCATATTATTTTTTAATTTGACGCGCTATTTACTAATAGAGAGCAGCACACATTAACCTCTTAAGGATCAAGCCACTTTGTACGTTAATGACTGAGCCTCATTTCCAAGTCTTACGAGTGTCACTTTATGTGGTTGTAATAGGGGCACCGGGGTGGTAGTCCGGACCGAGCTCACCCACTAAACACAGTTTGTAGACACCCCGGCCCCTTGTACATGCAATATGGGATGGATTTAGCCTTTCCCACAAACAATTACCTTCTCTCCTCGGGCCACAGCAGTCCAGGCAATTAAGAGTCCAGAGCTGCAGCTGTATTCCAGCAGGGAAAACGTACCGTATATACTCGTGTATAAGCCGAGTTTTTCAGCACATTTTTTTGTGCTGAAAACGCCCCCTCAGCTTATACATGAGTCATTGTCTAGAAATACGGTGGAGCGGCGGAACAGCGGCAGGAGCCGGCGGCTGTGGCACAGTGACACCTGCAGCCACCGGCTTCCAAAAGGCATCAATACTCACCCTCCTCGCGCCGTCGCTGCATCTTCATCCCTGTATCTCCGTCCTGGCGCCGGCAGCTCTTCCTGTTCCTGTGCTGAGCGTGGAGTGCATATTCATTACTTTAATGAGCAGTACCACGTGACCGCTCACCACAGGAAGAACTGGGACAACGGAGATGCAGGGACGGCACGGAGAAGGTGAGTAGGATGGGGCTGTGAGCCATGCGGGACTGGGGGAGCCGAGCCATGTGGGATCGGGGGAGCCGAGTCATGCGGAACTGGGGGAGCCGAGCCATGAGGGACCGGGGAGCCATGCGGGATCGGGGAGCCATGCATATAACACGGGGAGCCACACATAGCAAGACAGGATGGGGTGAGCCACATATAGCAGGACAGGATGGGGGGGAGCCACACATAGTAGGACAAAACGGAGGAGCCACACATACCAAGACAGGATGGGGGAGCCATGCATAGCAGGGCAGGGATGAGGGGACAATGCATACCAGTTTATACTCGAGTCAATAAGCTTGCCATTTTTCCCTGGCACAATTAGGTGCCTCGACTTATACTCGAGTCGGCTTATACTTGAGTATATACGGTAACTTTTTATTGAACAGAGGATGAAGATGGACAGGGGTGGGATGGAATAAAAGAGTACAACACTGGATTCCTGATCTCTTCCTGGCATGTTCCACAGTTGCACCCACAGCAGCTGCAGAGGCCGAAGATCTGCAGTAGTCCACACGTCGGGATTTACCCTATAGAAGCAGGAGCCCTTTCAGAGTCCTTGGGGCCCGTGTTGCGGTATTTAATCCCCTGTGCTTGGTCCTTGATCTTTGGGACCTCTCTTGAGTCCTTTTAAGCTACTCTGGGTTCTGGGAGTCCGAGGCAACAGACCTCTCCCGTCCAGGGCATCTGGCAGTGCCCAGTCTAGTTTAGAAACACTTCTGCCCTTGTCAACTATCCGACAGTTCTGAGGAAGCAGCCGCTTCCCCTCAACATGTGACTGCTGGCCCCGCCCACAACATTAACTCCTGCCTGTCCCTAACTTAACAGGCAGCAGCAAATACAGTGAACACAGTAACATTTAAAGGGGAAACACATTACAATACATAGCAATTACAGGACATGCATTACATTACTGTACTGTATATGACAAATGCAGCACATAGAACATTTCAGGTACATAACCACTTATATACATGGATGTAGAAACAGCTTCATTACGTGAAGTGCACGGGGGGTCATACAGAAGGAGGAAGGGCGCAGCTGAGGGGACCTGCCACCCCCTTACATGGTAATGACTCGAGAAGGATTTATTGAATCCAGGTGATTCTGAGAATGTTTTTAATGACATGTTGTACTTCATGTCAGTGGTAAATTTTGGTTGATATGATTGCATTTATTTATGATAATATCAAAAATTTTACAAACAATTTCGCAAGTTTCAAACTTTCAATTTTTATGTTCCTAAATTAGATAGGTATACCACACAAAATCACTAATAAGTAACATTTCCCATACGTCTACTTTACATCTACTTCATTTTTTAAACTTAATTTTGTTTGTTAGATTTTTAACCCTTCCAAATTCCTATCAGCAATTTCTCATTTTGCCAACAAATTTTACAAATTCATTTTTTTAGGGACCCCATCACATTTGAAGTGACTTTGAGGGGCTTATTTGACAGAAAAATACCCAAAAGTGATACCATTCTAAAAACTGCACCCATCAAAGATCTCAAAACCACATTTAAGAAGTTTATTAACCATTCAGGTTCTTCATAGGAATTAAAGGAAGGAAAAAATGAACCTTTTACTTTTTTCCACAAAAATGATATTTTGGCCAAATTTTTTTTATTTTCGCAAGGATAACAGAACAAATTGCACAACAAATTGTATGGTTAATTTTTTGCTGAGTACAAGACAGAGTAACTAACAAATATTGTTTTAAAAGATGAGGAGAAGAGTCATGGAGTGTCATATGACCAGGAACACATGGAAGTTTACAAACAAAATGTAGATGGTAAGTAAAAACATACAAATGAGGAGCACTGATGGCACTAATGAAAAAACTGGGTGCAGGATAACAATACATTCCTACCAAGATGGTATAGTTATAATCCATATACAGACTTACATGACGATTGGCCGCTGAAGAAAACCATACCGAAAGTTAAAAGTTCCAAATTTTATTGTCATAATATACAACACACAAGAATAAAAAATATTAAAAAAATATAAAAAAGGCACAAAAGATAGGATAGCAAAGTGTCCAATGAAGGGGGCCCCTGCAACAACCCTATATAAACATATCCCTTTAAATATCCTAAGTACTTTTTGACACCAAAAAGGTCATTAATGAATAAAGGGTATAGCTGTACATATGGATCGCCCGCCAGGGCAGTGGGGTTACTTGGTACCGGCCGGTGTCTTACAGGGATGTGTCACGGCAGCAGTGACCCGGTCCGTGGCCCTGGGCGTCCAATGAAAAGGGGGATTATTTACAGGGGATGATAGAGTTTGTATTGAAGTGTTTGTGACGCCACCTGTGGTTTCTGGTCAGAGGTGACCAGCGCTTCAGTGCAGATCCTCTGAGACAGATGGTGTGATGCAGCAGAGTGGGTAAAGCTTTCCACAGGTGAAGCTTGCTGTCTCAGGGCAGAGAGAGATGTTGTAGAGAGTAGTGGTGCGGGTAGATGTAGCAGAGTGGAGTAGGTGCCGCAGGAAGAATTGGAGGAGACAAATTCAGATGCAGTTTCAAAGGCTTTACTCACAATTCTGGTGCACACAGGTGCCCACTTAATGCCACATCCTCCAGGTGAGAAGTCCAGCCAACTCCCAGGTAGATGGAGAACACCAGTCCAAAGCTCCCTGTCAGTATATGCCTTCCCTGGCCGTCTTACTGTGCTGTTTCCCACTCCTGCTTCCTTCCCAGCACCTCACAAACAGTGTCCCAGTCCGGGAGCTACGAATCCTGTCGTACAACGTGACCCAGGCGTTTCCTTGATTCTATATAGCTTTCCTTCCCGGAGAAGATGTTTGTGGTTGTGGCTGTGACCCCTAAAGTTGTGACAGCTGTCGGCTTGCACGCTCCACTAGTCTAGGGGCCGAGTCCCTTCTGCGACCTGGATTCTCCCAGCTGACGTCTGTCAGTCTAGAACGAGCCCCACGGGTAGCCTTCTGCTCAGCCGTGCCTCTGAGAAATCCCTTTTCCCTACAGGGAACCTTCTTTTCTGTCTTTCTATCTGTGAGCAGCTCCTCAGGACCTGGAGCCTGCTGCACGTTTCTATCTCTTACCTCCTCCCCTACGGGAGGGCTCCCTATGCACGTCATTCTTCTTCTTCCCCTACGGGAAGACTCACCCTTACTTCCCTCTAACTCCTGCTCTGACCCACCAGCTCCACCTACCATCTGACACCCTTTCCTAGCTACAGGCATGCTATTGGAACTGAGCTAGTGTGTGTGACGGATGCAGTGTTGTCAGCCAGGCTCAATGTCACCATCTTACCTGAAAGGTGGGATACCACATCTCTGGCTGAGATGTAGTATATCTGTGGCGACTGGACCCTCAGGGGCGCCACACATACAGCACAAAAATGACAGTGGGTCACACCATAAATATAACAGTTCAACCTTATAGAGATATTTGCAGAGTTATAGTATCAAATCTAAATTATGTCCATGAGTATAGCACATAGCCTATATAAATAACTGACCAAAATATAAGGATAAATAATAACACATTCCTCAATATAAATGTGTCCTTAAACCAACATTGGTAGCCAGGTCAAAGTCATAGTCATAATGATAAGTATAACTGCAAATCACCTTTAAGGTATAAACGATCCATAGATAGGGAAGGCCAGGAGTCACCTTTCCACCCCCTTGTGCCTCAAGATGGTATAGTACAGGAATGGTATACTACAGGTACACCCCCGAAGAAGCCAACGTGAAACGCGCATTGGGTTTTGCTGCATATCCAGGTAATGCATGATGCACTTTTACTTGTATATGCTGATGGGTCTGCTTACATTGAATATTACAACCACAGTCTGATGGGTTGGTCATGTGACTGCTACAGTGACTCTGTTTAGGATTTTCCCTTGTGATATTGAGCATTTTTTTCCTGTATCCTTCTATGGATGCCACCATTATTTGTTTCCTAACTGTTTTATTATTCCATTCCTGTACTATACCATCTTGGTAGTCTGAGGGGTTGACACGCTTAGCTGCTTCTTCATGTAGACACGGAACACGTTGGTGGTGAAACACCTGCTGGTTTATTGGAGTCAGCATACACCAAGGCAGGGTTCACAACAAAAAAAAACAGAGCCTTTCTGGCTTAAGGAAAACAAAAACAAATAAAGGTTCACAGAGTCCTTTCTGCTGCTGGTCTCAACCTGCAGGCACGAGGCAATGTCTTCCACTCCTCCCTGGAGCTTCGTGGGAGTACTTCCTCTCCCAAGACACCACACCCACTGACTCACATGGCCAGGTATTTACTGTTATGTTTCGGTAGCTGAGGAGTGCAGGTAAAAAAGGCAATACACCAGAGCAGTTGGAATCTATGAGATTGCAGTACCCTGACTAACCACCACAACTAGAGGCAGCCGTGGAGCGTTCCTACGTTGGTCCTAGACGCCTCGTCACAGCCTGAGAAACTAACCACACCTAAAGATAGAAAGAGGAAAGCTATCTGCCCCGGAGCAGAACCCCAAAGAACATAGAAAGCCCCCAAACATGTAATGGCGGTTAGACAAGAAGAAATACTGACACAGACAGAAAATAGTATGAGCAAACGTTGGGGCCCAAACTACCTAAATAGAAAAGGATAGGAAGGGCACTTACTGCAATCCCAAAAAACCCTGAAAAGCACCAACTCTACTAATTTCAAAATCACCTGAGATCACACGACCTCTACCACCTAAATTAGTTCTCTGGTGTAACAAAATCAAAACAGCAGCCACTGAAAAAACTGGAAAAAGCAAAAGTACAAACATCAGTGGCTGTATTAAACTGAGAGGGCAAAAGCCCCGGAGGGGACCCTGAAGGCCCCCACAGAAGTGCAGAACAAAATGCAAAAATCAAGCACAAAACAAAAAGAAGAAAATGTCTTATCTGTTAGCAGGAGATGCAGACACGACACAGCAGGCCACAAAGGAAACAGGACTCAAGGATTGAGACCAGAACAATTGATCACCGGCAACCCTGATGGGAAGGCGACTCCCTTATATAAGACCAGTCAGTAACACCTGATTCCCACTCCTCACAATCTTCACTGGACAGTCCAGTACCGCTTGTAACCACCAGAGGGAGCCTCTGCTCAGAACTCATTTCAAGTCCATTCACAACAGTACCCCCCCCTTGAGGAGGGGTCACCGAACCCTCACTTGAGCAACCAGGTCGGTCAGGATGAGTTCTATGATACGCACGGATGAGTCTCCTAGCATGGATGTCCGAAGCAAACACCCAAGAATTGTCTTCCTGACCATAACCTCTCCACTTAACCAAATACTGGAGTTTCCGTCTAGGAAAATGAGAATTCAATATTTTCTCAACCACAAACTCCATATTGCCCTCAACCAGAACAGGGTCAGGAGGCAAAGCAGTAGGAACCACTGGCTCAACAAACCTCTTCAACAAGGACTTGTGGAACACGTTATGGATCTTAAATGTCCCTGGAAGAAGCAAACGAAAAGAAACAGGATTAAGAATCTCCATGATCTTATAAGGTCCAATGAACCTAGGCTTAAATTTAGGAGATGCCACTCTCATAGGAATATTTTTTGAGGACAACCAGACCAAGTCCCCCACTTTAAACCGAGGACCATCAGTCCTATGCCGGTTAGCAAACCGCTGGGCCCTCTCCTGAGAGAGGGACAACCTCTCCACTACCTGGTCCCAAATCTGTTTCATACGCTCCACAACAGAGTCAACACCTGGACAGACAGAAGCCTCCGTCTGTCCCGAAGAAAATCGAGGGTGAAACCCAGAATTACAGAAAAATGGAGACATCAAAGTGGCAGAGCTAGCCCTATTATTAAGAGCAAACTCAGCCAAAGGCAAAAAAGAGACCCAGTCATCCTGATCAGCAGACACAAAGCATCTTAGATAAGTCTCCAATGTCTGGTTTGTTCTCTCAGTTTGACCATTGGTCTGAGGATGAAACGCCGAGGAGAAAGACAATTGAACACCAAGTTTAGAACAAAAGGTCCTCCAAAATCTTGAAACAAACTGGACTCTGTCAGACACAATGTTCTCAGGAATGCCGTGTAAACGAACCACGTGCTGAAGGAACAAAGACACCAATTCCGAGGAGGAAGGCAACTTAGGTAATGGCACAAGATGTATCATCTTGGAAAACCTATCACAAATCACCCAGATGACGGTCATTCTCTGAGAAACAGGGAGGTCGGAAATGAAATCCATAGAGATATGGGTCCATGGTCTCTTGGGCACAGGCAATGGCATCAACAAACCACTAGAGCGAGAGCAAGGCTTGGAGCGAGAGCAAGTCCCGCAGGACTGCACAAATTCCCTGACATCACGAGACAAGGTAGGCCACCAAAAGGACCGACTAACCAAGTCTCTGGTACCAAAAATTCCGGGATGACCGGCCAGCGCGGAACAATGAATCTCAGACATCACACTCTTTTTCCACTGGTCCGGGACAAACAATTTCCCAACAGGGCAGCGCTCGGGCCTATCCTCCTGACACCCCTCCAGAGCCAGTCTCAAATTGGGCAAGATGGCGGAAAGAACTACACCTTCTTTCAAAATAACAGAAGGATCAGATAACTCAGGAGAGTCCGCAAGGAAACTCCTCGAGAGGGCATCCGCCTTAACATTCTTAGTGCCAGGAAGAAAGGAAACCACAAAATTAAAACGTGTGAAAAACAAGGCCCACCTGGCCTGTCTAGGATTAAGTCGCTTGGCAGATTCCAGATAAACCAGATTCTTATGGTCCGTAAGGACCACCACCTGATGTTTGGCTCCCTCCAGCCAATGTCTCCACTCTTCAAAAGCCCACTTCATGGCCAATAACTCCCGATTACCCACGTCATAATTACGTTCAGTAGGAGAAAATTTTCGAGAGAAAAAGGCACAAGGGTTACTTTTAGAGGTCTCTGCATCTCTTTGGGACAAAACGGCACCTGCCCCAATTTCAGAGGCATCAACCTCCACCTGAAATGGCAGAGAAACATCAGGCTGCCGTAGAACAGGAGCAGAAGTGAATCTCTGCTTAAGTTCCTGAAATGCAGAGACTGCCTCAGGAGGCCAATTTACCACATCAGAACCCTTTTTGGTCAAATCAGTTAAAGGTTTAACAATAACCGAGAAATTACCAATAAATTTACGATAAAAATTGGCAAAACCCAAAAATCTTTGAAGAGCCTTTAATGAAGTAGGTTGGACCCAATCACAGATGGCCTGAACCTTGACCGGGTCCATTTCAATAACAGATGGGGACAAAATGAATCCCAAAAATGAGATCCTCTGTACGCCAAAAAGACACTTTGATCCCTTCACATACAGAGCATTCTCTCTCAAAATCTGGAATACAGTTCGAACATGTTTCACATGAGAGTCCCAGTCATTGGAAAAAATCAAGATATCATCCAAATAAACAATCAGAAATTTATCCACAAAATCCCTGAAAATGTCATTCATGAAGGACTGGAAGACAGAAGGAGCATTAGTGAGCCCAAAGGGCATCACAAGGTACTCAAAATGCCCCTCAGGGGTATTAAATGCCATCTTCCATTCATCCCCGTGCTTAATGCGAATAAGGTTATATGCCCCCCTGAGGTCAAGCTGGGTAAACCAAGTAGCATTTTTCACCCTGGAAAACAGGTCAGAAATCAAGGGTAACGAATATTGATATTTCACAGTAATATTGTTCAAAAGACGATAATCAATACACGGCCTTAATGAACCATCCTTTTTGGCCACAAAGAAAAAACCGGCACCTAAGGGTGAAGAGGATGGTCTGATATGACCCTTCTCCAATGACTCCTTGATATAAGACCGCATAGCGTCATGTTCAGGTACAGACAAGTTAAAAGGCGACCTTTAGGGAATTTACTACCAGGCACTAATTCAATAGCGCAGTCATAGCTCCTATGGGGAGGCAAGGATGCAGATTTACTTTCGCTAAACACATCAGAAAAATCAATCAAAAAGTCAGGAACATCCTGAGCCTGGGGGGAGGCAGAAAAAACAGGAGTGTTGGTATTAACACATTGGCAGCCCCAACTGGTTACAGACACAGATTTCCAATCCAAAACAGGATTATGAGACTGTAACCAAGGGAAACCCAGTACGATAATGTCATGCAGATTATACAGAACCAAAAATTTGCAGCTCTCCTGATGATCAGGTTCAACCCTCATTATCACCTGAGTAGAGAACTGAGGTTTATTCTCAGCCAAAGGGTAGAATCGATCCCCAGTAGGGGAATAGACTTCCTTAGGGGTATCAAGGGAAACCCACAACGTTTAGCAAAATCAAAATCCATCAGGTTAATAGCTGCTCCCGAATCAACGAAAGCCTGAGCAGAAAACGAGGACAGAGAGCATATCAGAGTAACAGTTAATAAAAACTTAGTCTGAACACTACCCAAGACAACTGAGCGTGCAAAACGTCTTCCCCGCTTAGGGCAGACTGAAATAGCATGAGAGGCATCACCACAGTAGAAACATAACCCATTGCGCTTTCGAAACTCATGACGCTGTGCCCCAGAAACCACTCTATCACACTGCATGGATTCAGAAGCAGGTTCTCAAGGCAACACTATTCCACGCATACTTCTCCGCTCACGCAAACGTCTGTCAATTTGAATCGTAATGACATAGAATCATTGAGACCAGAGGGAACAGGGAATCCCACCATAACATCCTTTACATTATCTGACAGACCCTTCCGAAAAAGGGCTGCCAAAGCGTCGTCATTCCATTTGGTCAGGACTGCCCACCTACGGAATCTCTGACAGTATAACTCAGCATCATCAAGCCCTGATTTAATGCCAACAAGGCTTTTTCAGCTTGATCAGTGACATTAGGCTCATCGTACAATAACCCCAAGGCCTGAAAAAATGCATCAACATCACTCAGAACAGGATCCCCAGGTGTCAGGGAAAAAGCCCAATCCTGAGGGTCGCCGCGCAGGAGAGAGATGACAATTTGAACCTGCTGCGCTGCGTTCCCTGAGGACTTAGATTTTAAGGCAAAAAACAATTTACAATTATTTTTGAAATTCAGAAACTTGGCTCGATCCCCCAAAAACAAATCTGGCATGGGAATCCTAGGTTCCACAACAGGCAACCTAGCAAGATAGGTAGCAATACTCCGAACCTCAGTGGCAAACTGATCCACACGGCCAGACAACTGTGCAAACTCCATTGAGAGAAAAAAAAATCCTCCCCAGCACCCAGAGATACAGAGGGAAAAAAAAAAAAAATGCAACAAACAGAAAAATATCTCTGACAACTCTGACAACCTTTTTTCTTTCACAATATTTTTTCCCTTCTGTGAGTACCATACAATTTTCAATTTTTTGGCCGGTGATACTGTTATGTTTCGGTAGCTGAGGAGTGCAGGTAAAAAAGGCAATACAGCAGAGCAGTTGGAATCTATGAGATTGCAGTACCCTGACTAACCACCACAACTAGAGGCAGCCGTGGAGCGTTCCTACGTTGGTCCTAGACGCCTCGTCACAGCCTGAGAAAATAACCACACCTAAAGATAGAAAGAGGAAAGCTATCTGCCCCGGAGCAGATCCCCAAAGAACATAGAAAGCCCCCAAACATGTAATGGCGGTTAGACAAGAAGAAATACTGACACAGACAGAAAATAGTATGAGCAAACGTTGGGGCCCAAACTACCTAAATAGAAAAGGATAGGAAGGGCACTTACTGCAATCCCAAAAAACCCTGAAAAGCACCAACTCTACTAATTTCAAAATCACCTGAGATCACACGACCTCTACCACCTAAATTAGTTCTCTGGTGTAACAAAATCAAAACAGCAGCCACTGAAAAAACTGGAAAAAGCAAAAGTACAAACATCAGTGGCTGTATTAAACTGAGAGGGCAAAAGCCCCCGGAGGGGACCCTGAAGGCCCCCACAGAAGTGCAGGACAAAATGCAAAAATCAAGCACAAAACAAAAAGAAGAAAATGTCTTATCTGTTAGCAGGAGATGCAGACACGACACAGCAGGCCACAAAGGAAACAGGACTCAAGGATTGAGACCAGAACAATTGATCACCGGCAACCCTGATGGGAAGGCGACTCCCTTATATAAGACCAGTCAGTAACACCTGATTCCCACTCCTCACAATCTTCACTGGACAGTCCAGTACCGCTTGTAACCACCAGAGGGAGCCTCTGCTCAGAACTCATTTCAAGTCCATTCACAACAATTTACCACCCATGTGATGGTCACATGACCTTGATCTCACACAGGTCCAGGTAGGATTCTGCATGTGGGGATTCGGTGGACCTCCGCCCACCCGCTCTATGAAGGTCCACTAAAACCAGCTCAAAACATACGTTAGTATTTACCCTTTCAGCACTTGGTGTGCTGGAGGAAAAAAAAACACTCTGGTTTTACATCACTGACAGCAGCAGGCGCAGTGACATGTATCTCCCTTCACTTACTATGCCAGTTAATCTGTCACAGTAGGAATATATAGTTATCCTCCACCAAGTTTTTTCTTTAGTGCCTCTTGTATACTTGTTTTTACTTACCATTTACTTATGGTTGTAGACCCCATGTCTTCCTGGTCTTGTGACACACCATGACTCTTCTCATCTTTTAAAACAATTTTTATTATTTACTCCTTCAATAAAATATACTTTTATCTTCATGTGTTAGTTTGCTTTTTACTTCCATTTTGGGAATATTGTTTGATAGGAAGTGCGATTTATTTGTGACTGATTTTCCCTTTGGTTACCTGAGTACAGGCAATACATACTCTATATGTGGCATAAAACTACTGTTTGGGCACCCGGCAGGCCTCAAAAGGGAAGGAATTTAACTTTTTGAACGCATAATTGGCTGGAATTGAAAACAGGCACCATGCTGGGTTTGGAGAGCCCTTGATGTGCCTGAACAATAGAAATACCTACAAGTGACTCCATTTTGTAAGCTATACCCCTCAAGGAATTTATCTAGAGGTGTAGTGAGTACTTTTAACCCACAGATTCTTCATAGAATTTTATAATGTTGAGCTGTGAAAATGAAAAAATAACTTTTTCCCACAGAAATGTTGCTTCAGCCCCAATTTTTTCATTTTCACAAGGGTAACAGAGGAAAATTGCCCATACAATTTGTTGTGCAATTTGTACTGAGTATGTTGATACCCTATATGCAGTAGAAAAGTACTGTATGGGCGCACGGCAGGGCTCAGAAGGGAAGGAGTACTATTCAACTTTTGTAGTGCAAAATTGTCTGGAACAGATAGCGGACACCATGTCATATTTGCAGATCCACTGATGTACCTAAACAGTGAAAAGTCCCCACAAGTGACCCCATTTAGGAAGCTACACTCCTCAGAAATTTTCTAGAGGTGTAGCGAGTACCTTAAACTCACAGGTGCTTCACAGAATTTTATAACGTTGATCTGCGAAAATGAAAAAATACATTTTTATTACAAAAATGTTGATTCAACCCCAATTTTTTTGTTTTTTTGCAAGGGTATCAGGAGAAAATGGTGACTCAATTTGTTGCGCAATTTGTCCTGAGTACGCCGATACCCAATATGTGGTGTAAAACTACTTTTTGGGCACATGGCAAGGCTCGGAAGGGAAGGAGCGCAATTTGACTTTTGGAGGGCAAAATTGCTAAACAGTAAAAAAAAAAAAAACCACAAGAGAGCCCATTTTGGAAACTACACCCATCAAGGAATTTATTTAGAAGTGCGTTGAGCATCTTGAATTCACAGATGCTTTGTGGAATTTTAAAACATTGGACCGTAAAAATTAAAAATAATGTTTTTTCCCCAGAAATATTGTTTTGTTACAAAGGTAAGAGGAGAAAATTGAGCCAGAAATTTGTTATGCAATGTCTCTGGAGTATGTCAGTGTCCCATATGTGGTCAAAAACTACTTTTTAGGCACAGTGGAAAGCTCAGAAGGGAAAGAGTGCAATATCAGAGTGCAGATTTTGCTGGAATGGTTTGCGGGTGCCATGTCACAATGGCAGTGCCTCTAAGGTGTCAGGACAGTAGTTCTCCCATAAGTGACCCCATTTTCTAAACTAAACCTCTTAATGAAATCATCTAAGGGTGCAGTGATCTTACTGACACCACATGTATTTCACAAAATTTTATACCATTGAGTGGTCAAGGAAAAAAAAATTACATTTTTACCACTATAATGTTGCTTAGCCACTGATTTTACTTTATCACAAGGAGAAATAGGTAAAAATTGCTACATCATTTGTTATACAATTTCTCGTGAACTAGGCAATACCTCATATGCGACTGTACAGTTTGGCCACACAGTGAGACTCAGGAGGGAAGGAGCGTTATTACACTCTTGATAGAGAACAAATTTTTGTAGAATAGTTTGCGGGCCCCATGGAAATTAGACTCCACTTGGAATTTATCTACTGGTATAGTGATGATTTTAACTTCATGGGTATTTTCCAGAAATGAGCAGAAATGGATATTTCTAAGTGAAAATGAAAATATACAATTGTAGTTCCCAGTAGATTGTTGTGCCCGTACATTGTAATTGCCTTACATTGTGCCCAGATTGTGCCTCTGGATACACGCACCCTTTTACATAAAGTGGGCTTTCCTTGCTACAGTAATGCCAAATATGTGCACTGGACACTAATGGCGGGTTTAGGCTGTGGGGCTCAGGAGGAAGGGGGCATTTGGATTTGGGAGAGCGTATTTTGCTGGATTTCTTTTGGTGGAAGCTTCTTTCACAGAGCCTTTGTGCTACCAATAATGTGGAACCCCATATATTTATGTTAACTCCTTTTCCAAAGGAGACGTATCCATACGTCCCTGTGACCTGGTATTTATTGACCTGGGACGTAGGGTCCCCATCATTACCATAGTGACCAGATGTCATCATGAGTGGTGACATCTGGGTCACCAGAGCTAGCAAAGTTACTTGATCATGCTCAGAGCATGATCAACAAGTTTGCCTATCCGTGCAGAGCTGACAGTTTGCATAGCATAGGAATGCTTCTGCATCTCTATGCTATACAAGCGATCAGCGTGCAAAAAATGAAAGTTTCATAGTGGGACAAAGTAAAAAAAAGTTTAAAAAAGGTTTAAAAAAGTTTTTTAAAAATTGTAAAAATATATATAAAATAATAATAATAAAAAACTAAATATATTGTATCTATTGTGATGTAGTGACCCATGCTGCAGCTAGGGGGCGCTGTATTTGCTCCTCAAGATATGCATGGAGGCCTGATTTGGTTGGTAAAACAGTCCCCAGCATTGTTGTGAGTGGCAGGTATGTGTCACAGAGGTCCTCTGCGCTGTAAGCCAGGAATGTTGTTCTGGGACTTTTAGTCCCATAAGAGTAGCTGGGTGGGACATACACATACACCGTCCAATGGTGGTTGTGAGTTCTGCAGGACCTGTGATGAGGTCATGTGCATGTGACCAGACCATGTGCTCCATACCTCAGCTGTGGGAGTGGCTACAGGTATGTAAGGAAGTGTTTGGAACATGGTGAGTGTCTGTCTGAGAGTGTGTTGGGAGTCTGTCAGCCTGGACAGAGCTCCCATGTTTTCCAGACTGGATGTTGCACAGACTGGGGAAGCAGTGCTGCGAGCTTGAGCCATAGGAGTGGACGGTCTTGAAAACCATGAGTGACACTGACCGGGGTCAGAGCGAAGTTAGAAATGTTGATTGGAGACCTCTGAGGTTAAGAGGGATCCGGGAACCTGCGTGGCCAACAGGTGACAGACAGGAGTCTGTGGTATGACGACTGTGGTCAGGAAGACTGTATTCAAGCCGTGAAAAGTATTGGTGAGAAAGAGACTGTTTTGATGTTTACTGGATACCTCTGAAAGCTAAGAGGCCTCCGGGAACCTGGGTGGCCGATGCCAACAGGTAACGGACAGGGATCCGTGTTGTACTGATCGGGATCAGTGAGAGACTGTATTTTGTCTAATGGCTGCTGTAATAAACTGAATGGACTGTTTTAACCCTGAGTGTGCCAGTGCTTACCTCCAAGACCAGCAAAGCGAGTTATCCCTGTCCACAGACAGTGTGGAATGTCACACTATGAATAAATATTTTTATGAAAAAAAAATAAAACAATAAAAGTACAGATATTTGGTATTACTGCATCTGAAACGACCTGACCTATAAAACTGTCCCACTAGTTAACCCATTTAGTGAGCAACATAAAAAAAGGCAAAAAACAATGCTTTATCATCATACCGCCAAACAAAAAGTGGAATGCAACTTGATCAGAAAGACGAATATAAATAAACATAGTACCGCTGAACACGTCATCTTGTCCAGCAAAAAGATAAGCTGTCATACCACTTCATCAGAACAAAAATAAAAAAATATCGCTCTCAGAATAAAGCGATGCAAAAATAATTATTTTTTCTATAAAATAGTTTTTATTGTAAGATGGCCGTCGGATGAGTCCTTGAGGGGAGATATGTGTTATTGCGGCTATTAGCTGCGGTGATGTGAGCTCGGAAGTATGCTCCAGCACCTATAGTGCTGAGAGAGTTATTAGACCACTCCAGGGCCGGGTTTTATGAACGATCATAAGAGACGGGTGGGACTGACTGCTCACATATCCCAACCCCAGGGGCGTAGTAATGGATAGGTGTCTTATTGACATTTCTCCAGTACTAAGCCGGGCTTGATGTGGCCTTACAATACAAAGGTCACATCAACCCCCTATTACCCCATATGCCATTGCTACAGGGCAGTGGGAAGAGAGAGGCTAAGTGCCGGAATAGGCGCATCTTAGAGATACGCCATTTCTGGGGCGGCTGTGAGCTTGTGCTTGTAACTGGGGGGTCCAATATCCATGGTCCCTTCCTAGGCTATGAATATCAGCCCACAGCTGTCTGCATAGCCTTTTCTGACTATAAATTATAAGTGGACCACACATCATTTTTTGGGGGGGTCCCCCAATTTTAATAGCCAGTAAAGGCTAAATATACAGCTGCGAGCTGATATTCATAACCTGGGAAGATCCATGGGTATTAACCCCTTCCTAGGCTATAAACATCGGCCCCCAGTCACAGTCAATGGCTTTCCCTCTGTGACTCAGAAAATTTCGCGGGAGCCCACGCCATTTTTTTTAAGAAGTCAGCAATTATTAATTAAGTACATGAACAGTAAGCTGCACACACACATTATACTAATTGTATTTGTCACTGACATGTGTATATATATATATATATATATAAATATATATATATATATATATATATATACAATATTGTTATTATTATTTATATAGCGCCATTAATTCCATGGTGCTGTACATGAGAAGGGGTTACATACTAAGTTATAGATATCGTTTACAGTAAACAAATGAGTCGCCCGTAGCCAGGTCCTGTGGGGTACTCGGCACCGAGCCCGTTCACTTCAATGGGGGATGTCACGGGTAGCACAGCTCGGTCCGTTGCCCTGGGGGCTCACCTCAATAAAAGGGGAATATTTACAGGGGATTATAGGTTTGTAGAAATGTTCGTGACGCCACCTGTGGTACCTGGTCAGGGTGACCAGCGCTGCAGGGTAGATCCTCTGAGGGTTGTTACTGGGCAGCAAGGTGTTAAGTCTTCCACAGGCAAGACTGATCCCTCAGGGTATATGGCGGTATAGGGGTGCAGGAGCAATAAGGCAGACACACACAAGAAAGTCTCTTTCTGTACCTTTACTGATGGTAGATGCAGGCACTTCCCGGGAAGCTGTCAGGGTGGAGGATTTACTTCCAGTAATCCCACTGAGTAGGTGTAGGGCCTCCGTACTCCTTTATGTGTGTGAGTTTCTGACCTGTATAGAACAAAGTCTAACTCTGTCTTCACTTATACGCCCGGCTGACGTTGTGGTGAGGCCTTCTCTGGGACAGAACAGTGTCTCTAATGGTTGGCCGACCAGACTCCTGTCTTACTGACCCCGGCTACGTATCAACACTGTTGGGCCCCTGCGACCTGAAGTCCAGCAGGGTCTCCGGTTTCTCCTACTAGTCGTGTAGATGCCAGCAAGCTCGGACCCGGCATCCGGTGGTTCAGAGTAGAGGTAAGCGATCAATGCTGTTTCCACCTCTGTCACTCTCTTCTTTCTTCCACTCGCCTTTCGTCCTACTCTTACCTTTAACATAAGCACACACTAGCAGTAGATGGCAGCTTTTCCTTCTCTTCACCGCTCTCCAAGCGTCGGCACGCTTACTCACTGCTCTCTAAGATGTAACTGCCCTGTCTCAGCTCGTCTGAGGAGATCTGCTCTAGTCTCTGGTAACTAGACGTTCTGAGGTAACTGCCGTTCTGCTCTGCACTCACGTGCCTACACTGCCTTTTATCTACTGCGGATGGGCTCCCTCTGGTGGATATAGGGAAAAGTGCAGATGTGTTGTGTGCAGGGTGGATAAAAATCAATGATTTTTTTAAAAAAATCAAAAAAATCTGATTTTTTTGATTTAAATCGGATTTTTTTGATTTAAATCGGATTTTTTTGATTTAAATTGGATTTTTTTCAATAAACTGCTTTTTGAGGAAAATATTTTACCATCCAAAGGTTCTTCCATCATGAGATAAAGCTGAGTTGTTTAACTCAGTAGAATAAAGGCTGTATATGTGTAACATTCACAATGCCATGCTCTTCCAGAGGTTTCTGTAGGATTAGTGGGCAGTTTCTCTCCTATGTTATCACAGACGCTCGCTTTACTTACGCAGTTCTCAAAAGCGGAATTTGACTCCGCAGAGGTCCCAGCCTCTTCTTCACGGCAAAAATGTTACAACATGAACAGAGTTGAGAAAAAGACCTTAATCCTATTGTTCTACAAACCTATGAATACAGAATCAACCCCTTCAGTGCCAAGTCCAAGAAGTTAGACAATATGTTTCTGATTGTTTGGAGTGTAATAGATCTGCACAACACAAGAAGAATGTGAATCTAAGTGTGAGGAGGAGGAAGGGCAAGCAGACAAGAAAATGATCACGTGTGACTTCTCTCCTCCGTTACTAGGTGTTTGTAATAACAGAGGATGTAGTTTAGGCTCACAGAGCGGAGCCATTTTGTTGGGGACTGCCAGTGATACTGACAAGTAGGCTGTCACTGAGGACGACCGGCAGCATCTATTCTGTTAGTCCATGCTGCTCGCTGTATTATAAACTGAGCACAGATACGTGGAGAGTATCACACACTGGGATTATTCACAGCACATGACACACTGCATGTATCTAGATACAGGGCTGAGTGTAGTGTATCGCATTATGGGATTAGATACACGGTCTGGGGCATATCGCACTTGATGAAATTAGATACACCAGTCTGGGGCGTATCACACATGATGAAATTAGATATACCGGTCTGGTAGAAACTTTGATTTAAATCACTGATTTAAATCAAGCCTTACTGACTAGTGATTTAAATCGTGATTTAAATCGTGATTTAAATCAGTTTGATTTAAATCAAATCCACCCTGGTTGTGTGCATATGGGTCATTGTGGGTTTACCTTGGTTGCATCCTCCTGGGAACATGTGGCTCCAGACACAGCTGGGCTACACATCCCCCCCTAGTTATCATCAGCACTCCCGGGCTGAAAAAGAAGTAAATTTTATAACATTAACATAAACAATAACAATAACTCTTCCCTTACGGGAGGTAAGGACTCTTCAAACGTTGCAATAAATACAAGTAACATATATACAGATATTTACACAATTCTTATATACATTTATACACTTGGACTGGTTTACTGGCTTACATTTGCTAGGCCTACTCTTGGTACCTAACAGGTAACCTTCCTTTTGTCGTGCGTACTGACCTACGTGATGTGGCGTCAGGTATAGTAGCATCTGGCCTATCTGTCCTACGTGCCGGTAAACTGTAATACTGCCTTAACCTCTCTAGGGATCTGGCAAGCATGCTTGTGGCTGGGCGATGCGGTTCTGTTTCGCTAGAGGATTCTTCTGGTAGTTCCACGTTTTGAGGTTCCATTTCTTGAGACTCTACTTCTTGAGGTGCTTCAGGAGCAGGTTCCTCTCGAACCATTTCTTCTGCTGCGGCAACTGGCTCAACTCGACGTTGGGGTGCTTCTTGCGGTTGGTAAAATTGAAGTACTGGAATGATCACAGCGTCTCCGATACAAGGCCAATCTGCAGGAAAATCTCCTAGGTCCGTGTGTATGACTTCACCTGGTTTCTCTTTGTCAATAACAGGTTCTTCTTCGTGAAGTTTTAACATAGCTGGACACAGTTTTAGGTGGTCTCTTGATACGGTTGTGGTCGTCTTTCCTCCATCTTTGCTAATGGTACACGTTTTCCTGTTGTCAAACTTGGAATTTTGCACGACATATGGCTCTTTTTCCCACTGATCATCCAATTTGTGCATTCTTCTTTTTCTTTATAGCACAATTTTTCCAGGTACAAAAGGTTCAGCTGGCGCACTTTTGTTGTAGTTTTCCTCTTGTTTCTCCCTTACTTTACTGAGACTATCTTCCACGCAGGCTTGTACTCTCCTGTACTGTTCCTGTCGGTTCGTGTCCCAATCTTCAGTAGTAACATCAGCTTCTGGTTCTACAACACCAAGTTCCAAATCCATGGGCAGCTTTCCTGGTCTTGCTCGCATAAGGTAGGCTGGAGTGCAATTGGTGGAACTCACAGGTATGTGATTGTACAGATCTACCAGGTCAGATAGTAGGTCTGGCCACCGATTCCTTTCCTCAAGTGGTACCGTCTTCAGCAGATCAATGACTATGTGATTAATCTTTTCACAGAGACAGTGGCGTTTCGTCAATAGTAGCAAACCAAGCAGCTGCTATGGGGCCCAGACAGGTGAGGGGGCGCACGACGGCCGCTGTGGTTTGGCAGCTGTGCTGTGCTGACACAGTACTATCTCCTTTAATTAAATATAAGCGACGGCTGCCGGACACTGTAAACCCCCTTGAAGGTCCCCTTTCCTTGTTATTTCCTGGTCAGCAGTTGGCTTAAGTCTCTGGCTGCATTTGCATAAGAAAGCCAGCCTGGCAGCCAGAGAGCAACACGTGCATCGCAGGAAGCAGAAAACATTCATAAGTTTCACTCAGGGAGAGGTACACAAGACGGTGAGCCCTGCTGGCTGGGGTATGGGGTGGATTTTTTTTGTTGAATGTGTCCCCTCACTGTGCTGGCACTTTATATTTACAATGGCTAGCCTCTGGCTGCACTTTGCACCTTAGGGAGGGAGGGGGGCCTGACTGCAGGCACTGTGGAGGAGGGGGCCCTGCATGCACTGCAGCCACCCTTCTGTACTCCTCACATTGCTTCTCCATTAGAGCTGGTTTTATGTGATTTAACCCCTGTACCACCACCAGGCAGGATGATGCTTCCTAGCTGTAGGTAAGACCATGTCCAGTCTATGTCCCACCACCAACTTCACTGTCAAGGTGTGCAACAATGCATGTCATGCAATACTAAAAATGTACAATGCCCTGGAAATCATGGTGCAGCCAATAAATGTTACTAATTTATTCTGAAAGGAGGATAATTTATTCTGCTCCTTCACCCCAGAGGCATGCACCTGGGAGACAGCAATTACATGGGGCATGCTGAGCTCATGAGGTGCCTGAGAGTGGAAGTTCTGCAGATGTTATGGAAGATATTGTGTGCGGCATTTCTGTGTCACCTTACCTCTGATAAAATGTGTCTTGTAGTTTGTACACATGTTGGAACTTTGCATAGCTTACATATTCCAATCATTTCATATACAAAGATATGACATCCGTCTACCTGTCTTATATGATGCCATGAATGATGGGCATTGCTTGTACCTGCTGTCAGATTAGGTACCACACTTCTTACATCGGAGCACACTATGCAGCATGTTCCGTCAGGCTAGGTTCACATTTATACGCCTGCAGACTTAATGCATTGGACGTATACATTAAAACGTATGCCATGCATCAACCTACAAATTTAAACAAGTACATTTGATACATATCGTACTTCCATCTTTGTCTCTATATGTTTTTTTACTTAAAAAGAATCATTTTTTTTCCATCTAGTTTTACTGGTGTCAACAGTCCCATCCCACTCCATTTTGGCATCAGTTCTGTGAGGAGGTGTCCAGAGAAATAAACTTTTTTTCACCTCACATTAAAAACGCGTACCTTTGGTCAATTATGTTTTTTTCCCACAATACAACGTGATCAGGGCAAAACATAGTCAGAAGAACTTTTTTTTACACTACGTGTTGCCCATTATGGTTTGTGTATGCCTCCATATACGTCTGAATACCATTTTTTTTTGCAATTCAGACATATTTGTCCAGCAGACTGCACTGTATAAAAGTGAGCCAAGCCTAAAGAAGTCCTTTTTGTCCAAGGAGGATAAAGCACATCATAAACACAAGTCCATACTGTGTGTTGCTGCTTTGCAGTGTGTATTTTTGCCATGCTGATTTTACAGGTGAAAGGTATTTACTTTGAGCCTTTTTTTGGTTGTAATGGTGAATGCTTCAGGATTATCAATGACCAAAGGGGCGGCAAATTTTTCAGCCGCCCCGGGCCCCACAAACAGTTGCTACGCCACTGCACACACAAGATGGTGATCCTGGCTGGGGGTCGATTTTTTTTTGTTAAATGTGTCCCCTCACTGTGCTGGCACTTTACATTTACAATGGCTCTGGCTGTACTTTGCACCTTAGGGAGGGGGGCCCGGCTGCACGCACTGTGGAGGGTGTAGGGGGCCCTGCATGCACTGCAGGTGTGTGTGTGTGTGTGGAGTTAAGAGCACCTGTTTTTTTTTTTGGGGGGGGCCCATTCAGACTTTTGCTATGGGGCCCCATGATTTCTATGTACGCCCCTGCACAGAGACCATTTGTTTGGGGGTGGTACGGTGTGGTTCTTATCTTCTTGCATCCGTACAAATGACAGAACTCTTTAAACAACTCAGCTTCAAAGGCAGGACCCTGATCAGTTAGCACTTGCTCTGGATATCCATGGGGTCTGCAGAAATACGCTTGAAACGTCTTTGCTGCTGTTTCAGCTGTCAGATCTTTGACAGGGGTGACCACCAGGAACCTGGAGTAGTGATCCACCATTGTCAGGGCATATGAGTATCCTGACCGGCTGGGTGACAACTTGACATGGTCCAAGGCCACGATCTCCAAGGGACAAGTCGTCTTGATGGTTTGCAGGGGTGCTTTCTGGCTGCTGTAGTCTTTTCTTCGGAGGCTACAGGACGCACAGTTTTTACACCATTTTTCGATGGAACTGCACATTCCTACCCAGTAGAAACGACACTTCAGCAGGGTTTCCAGCTTCTTCCAGCCAAAGTGCCCCGCTCGATCGTGGTAGGCTTCCAACACCATCTGGATGTCCTTTCTGGAAACTATTATCTGCCATACCATCTCATGGGTTCTTGGTTTGACGTACCTTCGGCACAGCTTCTCTCGGTAGATGAACAGCCGGCTTCTCTCATTCCACAGCTGCTTTGCTTGTTGAGACGCATCCTTCTCCAAGGAGGAACCTGCCTGAGTTATCAGCTCCTTGATATGGCTGACAACCGGGTCACTGTCCTGGGTCTCCTTCCAGCTGTGGTGAGGTAAAGGGTTTAACGTCTTACCACGCTGCCTCCTGCAGGCTCGTTGCTCGTGGATCATCCCATTTCTGTGGAATGCAGGTAGCTCAATCTCTTCTAGGTCATCCAATTCCTCTTCTGTGTCGGACTCATGCGGCATTCTGGACAAGGCATCAGCGTTGGCATTCTTACGGCCCGCCCTGTACTTGATTGTGAATTGATAGTTCGACAGCCGAGCCATCAAACGTTGCTCCATGGCTCCCAGCTTAGCTGTTTCGAGATGTGTCAAGGGGTTATTGTCAGTGTAAGCAGTGAACTTGCTGGAGGATAAGTAATGCTTGAATCTTTCTGTAATGGCCCAGACCAGCGCCAGGAACTCCAACTTGAAGCTACTATAGTTCTCTGGGTTTCTCTCGGTCGGCCGGAGCTTCCTGCTTGCATATGCGATGACTTTCTCCAGGCCATTTTGCTTCTGACTGAGGACAGCTCCCAATCCTTCGTTGCTGGCATCAGTGTACAGCAGGAACGGCTGGCTGTAGTCAGGGTAGGCTAAGATCTCATCGCCTGTCAGGATCTCCTTCATTTCCTTGAATGCCTCAGCTTGTTCTTTACCGCAGTGGAATGGAGAATTTCTGCTCTTGAGGGATTGTCCTACCAGGAGGTCCTGCAGAGGCGCTGCTTTCTTGGTGTAGTCCTTTACAAACCTCCGGTAGTAACCTGTCAGTCCCAGGAACTGGCGCACCTCCTTGAGATTCCTTGGTTCTGGCCATTTCTGGATGGCAGTGACCTTCTCGGGGTCTGGCGCTACTCCTTCTGAGCTGACAATATGTCCCAAGTACTGTACCTTTTGTTTGAGGAGATGGCACTTTGAAGGCTTCAGTTTCATCCCGTACTTGGACAGTGACTCGAATACCTCCGCCAGGTGCTTCAGATGATCCTCATACGTCTTGGAGTACACAATTACGTCATCCAGGTACAGCAACACGGTTTCAAAGTTGAGATGTCCCAGGCAACTCTCCATCACTCTCTGGAACGTTCCCGGGGCACTACTGAGTCCAAACGGCATCCTGTCAAACTCACAGAGTCCCATCGGGGTGGTGAAAGCTGTCTTCTCCCGATCCTCCTCAGCCACAGCTACTTGCCAGTACCCACTAGTGAGGTCAAGGGTGGAAAAGTAGTTAGCAGTTTTTAAGGCAGCTAAGGATTCCTCAATGCGTGGTAAAGGGTATGCATCTTTATGTGTAATGCGATTTACTTGTCTGTAATCTACACACATTCTCATGCTTCCGTCCTTTTTCCTGACTAGGACTAAAGGTGCTGCCCAGGGACTACAACTATCCCTTATGTCAAGTGGGTGTTTGCTAAATACCTGTGTGTACTCCCAGGGCCGGCTCCAGGTTTTTATGGGCCCCGGGCGAAAGAGCCTCAGTGGGCCCCTTTAACACAGACCACGATTCATGATGCACAGATACAGCAGAGAAATATAGGTGTAGTACAATGCCAAACACTTCACTTCTTCCATTACATGAGTGATATCTATTGTAAATTGTACAATAGCTCAAAAACCGCCAAATCCTCACAGCGCACAGAACAGACTGGACAGTACAGTCCTCCATACAATATTATGGGCACCACAGTCTCCCCCTCATCACCCATATAATATCCCATGCAGGATGTCACCCCCCATATAATGCTCCATACAGAATACTGGACCCAAAATAATGCTCCATACAGAATACTGGACCCAATATAATGCTCCATACAGGATACTGGTCCCCATATAATGCTCCATACAGGATACTGGTCCCCATATAATGCTCCATACAAAATATGGAGCTCTCCTCTGCGCTGTACTGTGTTCTGCACTGTTACGGCTCAGGAAAGGGCGCTGTGGAAAGACTCCCCATTATCATCATGATTGTCTCCCCATCATCATCATGGCCTCCCATTATCATCAATGCCTGCCCATCATCATCATCTCCTCCCCATCATCATCTTCTCCCCATCATCAATGCCTGCCCATTATCATCAATGCCTGCCCATTATCATCATCTTCTCCCCATCATCATCAATGCCTCCCCATTATCAGCAATGCCTGCCCATCATCATCATCTCCTCCCCATCATCATCTTCTCCCCATCATCAATGCCTGCCCATTATCATCAATGCCTGCCCATTATCATCATCTTCTCCCCATCATCATCAATGCCTCCCCATTATCAGCAATGCCTGCCCATCATCAATGCCTCCCATTATCAGCAATGCCTGCCCATCATCATCTTCTCCCCATCATCAATGCCTGCCCATTATCATCAATGCCTGCCCATTATCATCATCTTCTCCCCATCATCATCATCAATGCCTCCCCATTATCAGCAATGCCTGCCCATCATCACACACAGACAGCACCACAGCACACAAGCACTCTCTCACATACATACACACACATACACACACAAAGCACCGCACTACATACACACAGACACACACAGAGACACACACACACACGTCTTACCTGTCCGGCGTCCCCACGCTCTCTGCCACAGCCGGCCGCTGAATGATGACGTCATTCAGCGGCGCTGCTGTGGGAGGAAGCGCCGGCGCCCCCTGGAGCCTGGAGCTGCGGCAGCGCAGGCACGGGAGAGGTAAGTATTGTGCCAGCTGATGCCGGGGCCCTGAGCAAGCGGGGGGGGAGGCCTAGTGGCGGCGCTGACACCGCTCTCCTCCGCTAACGGGCGCAGGGGTGCCAGACTGCGAGTGGGCCACCCCGCCTGCTCAGGGCCCCGGCACTTGCCCCGGTGTGCCGGGTGCTGACGCCGGCCCTGTGTACTCCTGTACTACTCGAAGTACTCCCTGTTTCTGGTGGGCTGGAGTGGTGTCTGTCCCGACATGGAGCTGCTGACACCAATCCTCCACCTGGGTTGCTGGGTCATTATCCTCCGCTGGTTGGGGGGAGGCTAAGGACTCCGTTGTGAGAATGGAGTTGTTATCTACTGTATAAATTTAGCAACAGTGGCATAACGTGGTAAATTCACTTCATCTTCTCCCCAGTTGAGAAGACGTACTGGTACCCTCCCATTTCGTACTTCCACTACCCCTCTAGCAGTCAAGAGTGTAGGTCTGTGCTCTGAACAATGGGGCTCTACTACTGCTTGGTAGTTCTGTCCTCTCAGACCTATTGCTGCTCTACACCATATAAGCATTTCACTCATTGGGGGTATCACATGGGGTTCGGGTCTGTTACCCGTACATTACCAATTTCACCATCTGTCAGTTTTGCTTGCTGCTGGCACATCAGGGCCCGGATCTCCCTCTGGATCACTCCCTTTTGCTTTGGCTTGGCAACTTCAGCGAGCTATTGGAGCAAAAACACAACTTCTCCCAGACAGTTACTGATAATGTTTGTACCTAAAACCACATTTAAGCCATTTTCCTATTTACAGTTTTTACTACTAAGAGTCCCTGGTCCTTCAGCTCCACTCTGCCCACCTTTACGTCCACGTTTTTGGCTCCGAGTATTTCAACAGGGAGACCATTAGAGGCGTACACAGCAAAGTCAGGGCTCGGGGCTGGAGACTGTCCATGGACCAAAACTTATTATACAGTACATCAGGTATGATAGTCACCTGAGATCCAGTGTCCAGCAGGGCAGTATCACGCTGTCTAATGATATGAATACAATGTCAGTAAACTATTTATACAGGAACCACACTCTATACAACATATAGTTTAGCAACATCAGAATGTAAGTATAAAATAGATTTACCTGACACGATATCTGCAGAACTTCGGGTAAATCTGGAGGACTAGATGTGCAGAAACGATATCTGTTTAACTCAGGGTTAATCTTGAGGACTTGATGAGCTGTAACAGGAAAGAGGAGGACCGGGGTCTAACCTGACCCTACACTGGGGTCCTAACTAATCCCTTACCTTGGAGGTACTGATAATGGTTCAGAGGTCCAAGTCTCCAGCCTAACCCTGTCTCCTATCAGACCCTGAACCCTGTAATCAGTCCTAAGAAGGACCCTGATTACCACCAAAGGGATATGGGCTGATCTCAGCTAAATACACAGATTAGACATATAAGACAGACAGGATAGCACTCACTTGCATACACACTCAAACACCGAAGGAACATAATGTCTGAATAACTATTAAGATTCATTTCCTATCTGTGGTCTGCATGAAGGATTTCACTGGCAACTCCCAAAGCAGACAACCAGGAATTTAAAGGAAACCAATCAACAAATAATCAATTGCAGCCGGGAGAAACTGCACCCAGTCCCAGCACCGAGCACAGACAGAATTAACTCCCTAGCTGCCAAACACAAAGAAACAGCAACTCAGCTGTGAGAAGTCAAAATGTGCAACCGCGACGATCTTCGTGGCAATGCACACATGACAGTACCCCCCCTTCTACGAGGGGCCTCCGGACCCTCAGGGCCAGGCCTGCCCGGGTGAGTTCTGTGGAAGGTCCGAACCAAACGATCTGCGTTAACATCAGACGCAGGGACCCACGTCCTCTCCTCCGGACCATACCCCTTCCAATGCACCAAGTACTGAAGGGACCGGCGATTCAGACGTGAGTCAATGATTTTTGATACTTGAAATTCCAAGTTACCATTGACCAACACTGGAGGAGGAGGTAGAGGTGACGATATGACTGGTGCCACATACCTTTTAAGTAATGACTTGTGGAACACATTATGAATTTTAAACGTAGGAGGGAGTTCCAGACGAAATGCCACAGGATTAATTATGGAACTGATCCTGTATGGCCCGATGAATCTGGGACCCAGTTTCCAGGAGGGCACTTTAAGTTTTATATTCCTGGTAGACAACCATACCAGATCGTTCACATTCAGATCTGGACCAGAAACTCTCCTCCTATCAGCCATACGTTTGTAACGGTTCCCCATCGCACTCAGTTTATTCAATACACCTCTCCACACAGAAGCAAGTGACGACGAGAAACGCTCCTCCTCAGGAACCCCAGAAGGACCCCCCCATTGAAAGTACAAAACTGGGGATGAAAACCATATGCCCCAAAAAACGGGACTTACCAGTGGACTCGCTCCGCCTGTTGTTAAGAGCGAACTCTGCCAGAGGCAAGAAAGAAGACCAGTCCTCCTGGTTCTCCGAGACAAAACACCGGAGATATGTCTCTAAACTCTGATTCAGACGCTCTGTCTGACCATTGGTCTGCGGATGAAAAGCCGAGGAAAACGACAATTGCACCCCCCGACGTAAACAAAATGCCCTCCAAAATTTGGACACAAACTGAGACCCCCTATCTGACACCACATCAGAAGGCAACCCATGAAGTCTCACGATCTCCCTAATGAACACCTGCGCCAGAGTTTTAGCATTAGGGAGTGCAGGAAGAGCAACGAAATGTGCCATCTTACTGAACCGTCAACAACCACCAGTATGACAGTATTCCCTGACGACGGAGGAAGGTCCGTAATGAAGTCCATAGATAAATGAGTCCATGGACGCTCCGGAAGTTTCAAGGGTAAAAGGGTCCCAGACGGACGGGTATGAGGGGTTTTAGAGCGAGCACAAACCCCACAGGACGCGACAAAAGTTATAACATCTTTATTAGCGTTAGGCCACCAAAATCGGCGAGAAAGGAGATCTAAAGTAGCCTTACTCCCTGGATGTCCTGCTAAAGCAGAATTATGATGTGCCTCAATAACCTTTTGTCTCAACTGATTCGGGACAAACAGTCTCCCTGGAGGTCCTGCAGGGGCGTCCCCCTGAGCCTCTAACACCTCCTCCTCAAGCTCAGAACATACAGCCGACACTACCACCCCCTCCTGAAGGATAGGAATCGGGTCATCCGTTTTCCCGGCCCCTGGGAAACTGCGAGACAAGGCATCAGCCTTTACATTCTTAGACCCCGGGCGATAAGTGACGACAAAATTAAACCTGGTAAAAAACAACGACCATCGAGCTTGTCTGGAATTCAGACGCTTAGCGGATTCTAAATACAGCAGGTTCTTGTGATCAGTAATAACGGTGACCGGGTGGACTGCCCCCTCCAAAAAGTGACGCCATTCTTCAAAAGCCAATTTAATGGCCAAAAGTTCCCTATTGCCGATATCATAATTCCTTTCGGCGGACGACAATTTCTTAGAAAAGAAAGCGCACGGATGCCATTTACCAGGGGACGCACCCTGGGACAATATAGCACCCACCCCTACGTCAGACGCGTCCACCTCCACAATGAACGGCTGAGATACATCTGGTTGGATGAGAACGGGTGCCGAAGCAAAACATCTCTTCAAAGATGAAAAGGCTTGGCAAGCTTTGTCCGACCACCTAGAAAAATCCGTCCCTTTTCTCATCATGTCCGTGAGAGGTTTGACGACAGACGAGAAATTACAAATAAATTTCCGGTAGTAATTAGCAAACCCCAAAAAACGCTGCAGAGCCTTAAGATCCCCTGGCTGATCCCATTCAAGAACTGCTCTCACCTTTTCAGGGTCCATACGGAAACCGGAGGCTGACACCAAAAAACCCAAAAACTGAAGTTCCTGTACGGCAAAAACACACTTCTCCAGTTTGGCGTATAGTTTATTGTCTCGCAAGATCTGCAACACCTGTCTCACATGCTCCTGGTGAGACACAAGATCTGGCGAGTAAATTAAAATGTCATCCAAATATACGACCACAAACAGCCCCACAAGGTGACGAAAAATGTCATTAACAAAGTGTTGGAATACTGCTGGTGCAGTAGTCAGACCAAAAGGCATGACCAGGTTTTCATAATGTCCCTCCGGCGTGTTAAACGCCGTTTTCCACTCATCCCCCTCTTTTATTCTAATCAGATTATACGCCCCCTGAGATCCAATTTAGAGAACCATTTGGCGCCAACAATTTGATTGAAGAGATCAGGAATAAGAGGGAGTGGATACGGATCTCGAACAGTAATCCGATTAAGTTCGCGGAAATCCAAGCAAGGGCGTAGGCCTCCATCTTTTTTCTTCACAAAGAAGAACCCCGCGGCCACAGGGGAAGATGAAGGTCTAATATGCCCTTTGGCCAGACTTTCAGAAATATAATCTTTCATAGCCTGCCTTTCAGGACCAGAAAGATTATACAACCTAGCTTTAGGCAACTTAGCATCAGGAAGTAGATTAATAGAGCAGTCATACACGCGATGAGGAGGCAACTCCCGACACCCTCCTCAGAGAAAACATCCCCAAAATCCTCCAAAAAAGGAGGCAATGTACTAGGCACGACCGCACTGATGACTGTGTTCATGCAGTTGCTTTTGCAAAACTCACCCCATTGGCTTATCTCTCTGGACTGCCAATTAATCACAGGGTTATGTTTAACCAGCCAAGGAAGTCCCAACACAATGGAGTAGGTAGACCCTCCAACACATAACAAGATAATTGTTCCCTATGTATTGCCCCTACCCGAAGGTCAATGTTATGAACCTCATGAACAAAGCTACCTTGGCCGAGAGGCCTGGCGTCAATGGAGAAAATAGGGATCGGTTTGACCAATACACTCAGATGCATACCTTGAGCCTGAGCAAACTGAGCGTCAACCAGATTAGCCCGGAACCACTATCCAGAAGAACAGACAATCTCTTCACTCTAGTACCAACCACCACCTCCACTGGTACAAGGAACTGAGAAGAACCGGCGGATGAAATACATACTCCCAGGTTGTCGTCCACCACACAACCTGGGATTAGCAGTTTTCCGGCGACTTTTTACTTAACAAGACACGGGATGGACATTCTCCAACAAAATGTCCCTCTTTCCCGCAAAAAAAACACCTTCTAGTCCTGCGGCGTGCCGCCAATCCCCTACTACGAAAAGATGTCCCTCCCAACTGCATAGGTTCATCCGAACAGACAAGGGGAACCTCAACATAAGGGACTTTAGTAGTAGGTGGAGTAACAACAGGGAGTGAAGTTACCTCACCCCTCTCCCGAAGCCGTCTATCAGTACGGATAGCTAGGGCCATAGCAGCCTCCAGAGAAGGAGGAGACTCATACTGAGCCAAAACGTCTTTTAATTTGTCAGAAAGCCATGACAAAACTGGCTCCTAAGAGCTGGGTCATTCCACTGAGTATCCGTGGCCCATCTACGAAACTCAGAAGCAAATTCCTCCGCCGGACGATCTCCCTGCTGTATCTTACGTAATTTGGTCTCAGCAAGAGAGACCCGATCTGGGTCATCATATACCAATCCCAGGGCAGTAAAAAATTGATCTACAGACTGTAGAGCCGGGGATCCCGGAGGAAGGGAAAATGCCCAGGATTGAGGGTCCCTTGAAGAAGTGAGATAACAATTCCCACTCTCTGCTCATCACTCCCTGATGATCGCGGCCGAAGCCGAAAATACAATTTACATGCCTCCCGGAAGGAATAAATGTAGTATAATGTAAGAGGTATGTCAATCATTAAAAATCATATTTGTAATTAAACCTCAAAATTAATTCTTTATTGATTAAAAAACTATTTAAAGGTAAACACCCCAATAATGAAAAATCAAAACACACCAAGCAAAAAAAGTGTACAAAAAACCCCAATAAAAGACTAAGGGGTGGGCTAAACAACCCTAGTATAGATCCTAGGCTGATATCTACCTTGCCGCGGAGGTTGGCACCCTAGGGGGAACGATGGTTTTGGCGCCCCCGCTCAACGTAGTCTGTCCCTAGGTGCCCTATTAATTACTAGTGCCACTAAGGGTACCTCTACCCAGATGCTCAGGGGGCCCCTATAGATAAACAATGATAATGGCTGGCACTAATAGGACCCTAATCCCCTTATAATAAAAACAAGAAATGAGGGGCAAAATGGGACATTATAAGACAGTTGCCGATGATACCCAATCGGTTGATAATAGACCGACAGCAAGATGTACAATTATTTAAAGAAGTTGCATGAAGTTCACCTCCGATTGTTATCACTTTTAAGTGAATTAAATTTATAGTGAAAAAAGCAACTATAAATATTTTTGTCAATTCTAGCAAATATTACTATTGATATGGCTCATATTGCAAACAGATGAGAAACACCACGATAACCATTTCTCAAATAAGGCCACAATCGCCAAATAGAATGACAATAGAAATTGCTGGTATCATGATTTGATATATACGGTACTTATCTGCCCATTGCCCCTCATTCAAACATCAGAACGCCTCAACGCGTTTCGCCAATCTGGCTCATCAGGAGGCCTGTGTAGTGACAGCATGTGCCAAGGTGTATAGCGATATAGACGCCGATGCCCTGTATCTCCGCTTTTTAAAATTACCGCCATGGACACTCCCATCTGCGTCACGGACCGGAAGTTCCACATTAGCATATTAACATATCAATGTCCCTGCTGCTGATGATAATGTTATATTGTTCAAAATCAATATTGACTCGATGTATAGCCTTTATTGTTAATACCAATCTCAATATCCCTCATACTATTGTGAAACTAAATCAACAAAGATAGGGACCGCGTCTTTGCCGTGGGTGCCGATACCTCACTTCCGGTACATCACCGGAAATGACGTGTAACCCACTCGATTCAGTACGGGCCCATAATGCGCATGTCACCCGTTACGGAAGAGAACACAGTACTTCCGGGTTATCCTCCATTATACACCCGGAACTATGCAGCTTAATAGAGTTATATGCCGTCCACATTGCGCATGTCAAAACGTGTATTTCGGAGTTTTTGAATGCAGTATTAAAATTCATTGTTTGGTCATTTGAACTGCATTTATAAAACAGGTATATTATGATGTCGATTTATGGGTAAGTATCTAGAGGTCTAACCATCAATCATCAAACAATAATTCATTAATAGAATGATAACAATACTATAGTCAGGCATTATCACCTCCCGGAAGGTAAAAAATTTGTCTCGCCCACCAGTGAACCTATCTGGGAGAGCTACTTTAGGTTCAACTCTGGTTTGCTCCAGGGGAGACAAAACTTTGGACTTAATGTCCGTCAGCTCCATGGATAATCCCTGCAACTGCAGAGCCAGCTAGGCTACTGGATCCATGGTAACTAGAGATAATTTTTATGGCCAGTGAAAATGTCACGCTGTCTAATGATATGAATACAATGTCAGTAAACTATTTATACAGGAACCACACTCTATACAACATATAGTTTAGCAACATCAGAATGTAAGTATAAAATAGATTTACCTGACACGATATCTGCAGAACTTCGGGTAAATCTGGAGGACTAGATGTGCAGAAACGATATCTGTTTAACTCAGGGTTAATCTTGAGGACTTGATGAGCTGTAACAGGAAAGAGGAGGACCGGGGTCTAACCTGACCCTACACTGGGGTCCTAACTAATCCCTTACCTTGGAGGTACTGATAATGGTTCAGAGGTCCAAGTCTCCAGCCTAACCCTGTCTCCTATCAGACCCTGAACCCTGTAATCAGTCCTAAGAAGGACCCTGATTACCACCAAAGGGATATGGGCTGATCTCAGCTAAATACACAGATTAGACATATAAGACAGACAGGATAGCACTCACTTGCATACACACTCAAACACCGAAGGAACATAAATGGTCTGGGAAATAAACTTTAAGCAAGTTGAGCTTAAAACAACTAAGGAGCTCTCAACTTAAGTCTATACAGATTCATTCCTATCTGTGGTCTGCATGAAGGATTTCACTGGCAACTCCCAAAGCAGACAACCAGGAATTTAAAGGAAACCAATCAACAAATAATCAATTGCAGCCGGGAGAAACTGCACCCAGTCCCAGCACCGAGCACAGACAGAATTAACTCCCTAGCTGCCAAACACAAAGAAACAGCAACTCAGCTGTGAGAAGTCAAAATGTGCAACCGCGACGATCTTCGTGGCAATGCACACATGACAGGCAGGGATTGTGATCCCGTCCAGGATGATGGACAGGTATGGTCTTCCTCCCACAAACCTGCAGTTCCAGTCTGAGAGGCCTGAAGAGTCTATTCCTGGGTGTTGGCCCTCGGACCCAGGATCTGCTCGTTTAAAGGACACTGTCGGGCTAGATGACCTTCTCTGTTGCAACGGTAGCAGATGATCTCTCGGCGAGGATGGAGCTGATCGGGGGTCGCTCCTGGGGGTGGCGTTGTCCTCCTCCAGTGGGGCGACGTCCTCCTTCTCCTCCGGCTCATCCAAGGGACATCCTCTGGGCAGTCAGCTAGCAGGATCTTTCCTCCTTCCGCATTTGCAGGGCACTCATTACAGTGGCCAGGGTTTTGGTCAGCTGGCGCACCTCTGAGCGCAGGCAGTCCAACTCAGTAGGGGGCGCCACCTGCGTTTTGGCTTCCGCCACTAGCGGGGAAAAGGTGGATACTGCTGGCTTTAGAGTGGCTTCACCCGGGTGACACTGGGTTGCCACCTCAGGCTTCTCCAGGGGTCGCAGTCCTTTTATAGCCATATCCTTTAGGGCGTCAAAGGTAGAGTCAGGATGATCCAAGGACCACCAGTGCACAGTTCTGCTTTCAGCTTGGGACCTCAGTCCCCGTACAAATTGTTCCTTCAACATTTTGTTTTCATTGAGGACACTTATGTGGTTAACCTGTTTGAGAGCTCGCAGGGCCCCCTGTAGTCTGCAGGCGTAGTCCCTAATACTGTCATCTGATTTCTGGGAGCATTGGTAAAACCTCATCCGGAGATCTGTTTCAGTGCGGTCCTCAAAATAGTCTGTAGCTTTAAGAAAATGGCAACCACTGATTCCTGGTCTGCAGCTGTCCAAGTCTCTACTTCCCTTTCTGCAGCACCAGTCAGTTGTCCCACTACCACTGCAGCTCTTTGTTTCTCTTTCATAGGGTACATGTCCATTATGCTGCATATTTTGCGCTTAAACCCTGACAGGGTGTCTGGCTTACCACTATACTGAGGGAGCCACTTTGCTCCAGGCAGGTATGGCAGGGTCAGCAGTACTATCGGGGCCACCGGACCTGGTGAGGGGCCAACGTTTCCATCCTGCGCGGCAGCGCCGGCGGGTAAGTCATCGGAGCGGTCGCCCTCGGCCGCGCTGTCAGCTTGCGGCTGCGACATGTCTGTGCCCCCCTAGTTAAGCGTGGCCTACCTTCTCCTATAGGCCGCAGCTTCCTCCGGCTTCAGTAGTCAGCAGGACCTGCGTCGCCGGCGCTCTGACGTCAGAGCGATCACTGAAGCTCTCCACAGGACCTGCCGCCGCGTCAGCGTTGGGGGCGTGTCCGGAACTCAGCGCGCTTTCTGCAGGTACGCCCCTTCTCTTTGCGCTGTAGCGCTGTAATTTGGCGGGCAATGGCGGACAATTGGCACCAAAAATCACAACAGCAACACAGTCTCTTTGCACAAAAACAGTCCAATTCAGGCACACATGACTCACATTTAGAGAGCTTCGTATCCTGTTTGTGACGCCAAGTTTAAAGATGAGTCGCCCGTAGCCAGGGCCTGTGGGGTACTCGGCACCGAGCCCGTTCACTTCAATGGGGGATGTTACGGGTAGCACAGCTCGGTCAGTTGCCCTGGGGGCTCACCTCAATAAAAGGGGAATATTTACAGGGGATTATAGGTTTGTAGAAATGTTCGTGACGCCACCTGTGGTACCTGGTCAGGGTGACCAGTGCTGCAGGGTAGATCCTCTGAGGGGTTGTTACTGGGCAGCAAGGTGTTAAGTCTTCCACAGGCAAGACTGATCCCTCAGGGTATATGGCGGTATAGGGGTGCAGGAGCAATAAGGCAGATGTTAGAACCCTCTTGTTAGGTTTTGTTTCAGTTTGCTGGTCACATGACCTTTTTTCCCTATTTAGTCTGGCTCCGCCCTTCTGGCTTTGCTGGACTTCATTGTATTATCTACTCTTAAGCTAGCCGGGTGCTTAGGTGCCTTTCTCAGTCAGTTTTGCTTGATCTTAGGATCTCTAAGTATTTTGTTTTCTGTTTAATTATTCCTGCTACAATTTCTGTTAGGAGGTGTCCACCTTTTCTCCCAGTCCCTAAATCTTTTTTTTTTTTAAATCAGATAAATTTTTATTTAACCAAATTCAAGGTACAAAACAATAGAACAAAAATCGCAATGAAAACAATTAACAATGGTCATTAGTTTCAGAAATTCCTTCCCTCCTCTCCCCTCCCCCCCATTGCATACAAGAGCAGCAAATAATGCATGGTGTAACATAAGTTCAGGATCATCTTCTCTCCACCCAGGGTGTCCACAGTGTATTAAATGTTCTTATGCTTTTCCTCTTAACGTAAATGTCTTTTTCCATATTCACAATATAGTCAGACTGTCTGAAAAATTCCCTCAATGTCGGCGGGTCTTCATTTATCCAGTATCTTGCGATCAGTTTTCGCGCAATACAGTTAGGTCCATAAATATTTGGACAGAGACAACATTTATCTAATTTTGGTTCTAGACATTACCACAATGAATTTGAAACAAAACAAATCAGATGCAGTTGAAGTTCAGACATTCAGCTTTCATTTGAGGGTATCCACATTAAAATTGGATGAAGGGTTTAGGAGTTTCAGCTCCTTAACATGTGCCACCCTGTTTTTAAAGGGACCAAAAGTAATTGGACAAATGACTCCAAGGCTATTTCATGGACAGGTGTGGGCAATCCCTTTGTTATGTCATTCTCAATTAAGCAGATGAAAGGGACGGAGTTGATTTGAGGTGTGGTGTTTGCATTTGGAAGGTTTTGCTGTGAAGGAAACATGCGGTCACAGGAGCTCTCCATGCAGGTGAAACAAGCCATCCTTAAGCTGCAAGAACAGAAAAAAATCCATCCAAGAAATTGCTACAACATTAGAAGTGGCAAAATCTACAATTTGGTACATCCTGAGAAAGAAAGAAAGCACTGGTGAACTCATCAATCCAAAAAGACCTGGGAGCCCACGGAAGACAACAGTGGTGGATGATCGCCGCATACTTTCTTTGGTGAAGAAGAACCCGTTCACAACATCAACTGAAGTCCAGAACACTCTCAGTGAAGTAGGTGTATCTGTCTCTAAGTCAACAGTAAAGAGAAGACTCCATGAAAGTAAATACAAAGGGTTCACATCTAGATGCAAACCATTCATCAATTCCAAAAATAGACAGGCCAGAGTTAAATTTGCTGAAAAACACCTCCAGAAGCCAGCTCAGTTCTGGAAAAGTATTCTATGGACAGATGAGACAAAGATCAACCTGTACCAGAATGATGGGAAGCCAAAAGTTTGGAGAAGAAAGGGAACGGCACATGATCCAAGGCACACCACATCCTCTGTAAAACATGGTGAAGGCAACGTGATGGCATGGGCATGCATGGCTTTCAATGGCACTGGGTCACTTGTGTTTATTGATGACATAACAGCAGACAAGAGTAGCCGGATGAATTCTGAAGTGTACGGGATATACTTTCAGCCCAGATTCAGCCAAATGCTGCAAACTTGATTGGACGGCGCTTCATAGTACAGATGGATAATGACCCCAAGCATACAGCCAAAGCTACACAGGAGTTCATGAGTGCAAAAAAGTGGAACATTCTTCAATGGCCAAGTCAATCACCAGATCTTAACCCAATTGAGCATGCATTTCACTTGCTCAAATCCAGACTTAAGAGGGAAAGACCCACAAACAAGCAAGACCTGAAGGCTGCGGCTGTAAAGGCCTGGCAAAGCATTAAGAAGGAGGAAACCCAGCGTTTGGTGATGTCCATGGGTTCCAGACTTAAGGCAGTGATTGCCTCCAAAGGATTCGCCACAAAATATTGAAAATAAAAATATTTTGTTTGGGTTATGTTTATTTGTCCAATTACTTTTGACCTCCTAAAATGTGGAGTGTTTGTAAAGAAATGTGTACAATTCCTACATTTTCTAACACATATTTTTGTTCAACCCTTCAAATTAAACGTTACAATCTGCACTTGAATTCTGTTGTAGAGGTTTCATTTCAAATCCAATGTGGTGGCATGCAGAGCCCAACTCGCGAAAAATTGTGTCACTGTCCAAATATTTCTGGCCCTGACTGTATATAATAATCTAGCTATAGCCACCTTATATTTATTATGTACCTGGACCTCCTCCACATACCCCAGTATACACACCACAGGATCCCTTTCAATCCTACAAGCATACGCTCGTCCTATCGTATTAAGCACCGCCGTCCAATATGGGTTCAGATTTGGACACTGCCATAACATATGGAGAATTCCAGCCCCCTCCAATCGGCACCGAGGACACTCAGAAGTCTGTCTCAGACCCGCTCTATACAGCCGTTCAGGAGTCCTATATACTCTATGGAGTACATATATCTGCGAGAGTCTGCCCGGTTCACTCAGCGATAATTGGGGTATATATTCCATAATCACTTCCCATTTATCTTCCTCTATCCTACCCAACTCCTCCTCCCATTTCCCCTGTGCTCTAATAGGATAATTATTTAAAAAGGTATACATTAGATCCTTATAAATGCCCGACACTACCCCTTTTGTTCCCCCCTCTGCACAGACATAATCAATCAATATATCCTTGTGAATCTCCATATTCATTGTCCTACTCTGCGTAACATAGGCATGCCTAAACTGCCCATATTGAAATCTGCAGACCTCCGGTAGCCCATAATCTGCCTGCAACTTTCCAAAGGGCACCAGTCCCTGCGCGTCCTGCACCTGAACCATGTACTGTATTCCCAGTCTCATCCAATTTTTAAATTCTCCCATTTTAACAAATTCCGGTAAAGTCTCATTTTGCCATATCGGGGAAAAATTTGTCAAGTGTTCCAAACCCCTAATCTTTTTAATTGCCTCCCAGACTTTATGTATCAGCGCTAAAGTAGGATACATCAAACCCAACTTCCTAAACCTTCCTACCTCCAACCCCTGAACCAAGGGATCCCTCCCCATCACCTGAACCAAGACCCTTTGTATTGAACCAGCCCCAGACACATCCCTCCACCCTCTCATCTGTTGGCCCTGAGCAGCTAAGTAGTAAATCCAAGGGTTCGGAAGCACCAGTCCCCCTCCATCCTTGGGCCTCTGCAATATCTCAAGTCTGATCCTTGGCTGCTTTTTACCCCACACAAGATCCCTAAATATAGAGTCAATAGTACGAAACCACCGCCTAGGGAACCAAATAGGGGCATTGTGCAAGACGTATAGCAGTTGGGGCATTAAAATCATCTTAATCAGATTGATTCTTCCCACTACTGAAAGATACAGTTTACACCACGCCCCTACTTTACTCCTAAACTTACTCAGCAGTGGGGTCAGATTCAAATCTGCATAGCTGGAAATTGGAAGTGCCACCTGAACACCCAGATATTTAAACTGTCGCACCACTGCCAACCTACTACCCTCCCCTGACACTGGCAAATCAACAACACAATCATCTACAGTCATGACAGTGGATTTTCCCCAGTTAATTTCTAAACCCGATATAGACCCAAATGTTTTAATAATTTCCATTGCTCTCAACAACGACTCTCCGGAATCCTCCAAAAAAAGCTGCACATCATCCGCATACAATGACACTTTTTCCTCTACCAAGCCATATTTGAACCCTTTAACCGAAGCCGTCCTCCTAATTGTCTGCGCCAGGGGCTCCACTGCCAAAGCAAAAAGCAGCGGGGACAGTGGACACCACCTGCCTAGTCCCCCTATGAAGCGCAAAACTCCCAGACATTTGCCCATTAACTCTGACCCTAGCGGTTGGGGAAGTATATAGCAACCGTATCCATGAAATAAAGGTCGGCCCAAAACCAAAGCGTTCCAATACCCTCCAAAGATACTGCCACTCAACACTATCAAACGCTTTACGCGCATCCAATGAAACCACGACCCTACTGCCCCTATTGTCCGACGGCAGCTGCAAATTCAGAAAAAGTCTACGCAAATTTATCGCCGTAGACTTATTTGGCATAAATCCGGATTGGTCCGGATGGACAAGATCCTGAACCACACTCGCCAAACGGCTAGCCAAAATTTTGGCCAAAATCTTTACATCTACCGTCAGCAACGAGATGGGCCTATAAGATTCTGCCAACCCCGGATCTCTTCCCTCTTTCGGAATGACCACCACCACCGCCTCCCTAATGGACGCCGGTAATTCACCCTCCCGAAGAGCCTCTTCAAAAACTTTTTGCAGTCTGGGTGTTACCATCTCAATTAATTGTTTGTAAATTTCACTAGGCATACCATCTGCCCCCGGGGCCTTATTATTAGCCATAGATGTAATAGCCATTTCAATCTCTTCTTTTGTTATGGGCACCTCCAATCTCCCTCTATCACTATCTTTAATCCTCGGGAGTCCTGCTTCCTGAAGAAAACCCTCTATATCCCCAAATGAATCCCCCGATCCCGAAGAATACAACTGATTATAGAATCGTCTAAATCCCTCCAAAATACACTCTGTGTCCTCCACCTCCCTTCCCTCATCAGTCTTCAATTTATATACATAAGAAGATTCCTTCTGCGCCTCTACCACCACTGACAACAGATGCCCCACTTTTTCACCTTCATCATAAAATTGCGTTTTCTGGAAGGCCCTCCTCTCCGCTTTCCTCAAATACACCTTATTAACCTCTTCCTGTGCACCCCTTAGCCTACTCTGATTTTCTGCTGACGGGTCCAGTACCAAATCCCTCTCCACCCTCTCCAAGGTTTCTATCATTTTCCTGTCTTCTAGTTGAGACTTCGACTTACACCTGGAAATCTCTCGAAACAAAAGACCCCTTAGGACCGCTTTCATAGCGTCCCACACCACCCGACTATCAGCACTCCCTTCATTAATCCGCCAATACTCCTCCAATTCTTCCTTTATAATATTCATATCAATATATTCCAGCCACACTGGGTACAACTTCCATCCAACTCCCTTCCCAATCTTCCCCCCCATCCGTCTAATGGACAATTCTATAGGCTTATGGTCGGAAATCACCCTTGGGAGGTATTCCACTCCACAGACCAGTTGTGTCATTAGTTCATTTCTCAGTGCCATATCTATTCGTGAGAGAGACCCATGCGTCGCAGAATAACAAGAGTAGCACACCACATTCTGATTTCTCACTCTCCACAGGTCCATCATTCCAATCTCTTTAATATAATTCCCAAATGCTGTCAATTTCCTAGTGCTTTTACCTGCACTCTGTTAATGTCTATCCCACCCCTCATCCATAACATTATTGAAATCCCCAATAATAAGTAATGGTAATCCCGTACCCCGCTTAAATAATTCCATAACCTCACATAACTTTTTCCCGCTATGTGGCGGTGGTATGTACATAGCTACTATACATAGTGATTGCCCATAGATTTTACAGACAACAAAAACATACTGTCCTTCACTATCAACATGGCTTTCAATTTCTTCAAATGGCGTAGACGCTCCTATTAATAAAGAGACCCCTCTAGCATATGAAGAGTATGTGGAATGATATGCTCTCCCAATCCACCTCCTCTTCAACACCTCCACCTTTTCCCGTAGTAAATGAGTCTCCTGGAGGCATAGAATATCCGGTCTCCTCTTGCTAACATATTCCATGATCGACGTCGTGTTCCCTCAGACAGTCCTCTTACATTCCAACTAAGGATTTTAATTCTGTCACCCATCATACAATTCTATACATACAAGTTCCCGACCCTTGAAAATATCGTGCAGCTCTCCGTATGCAATAAAACTCTTCCCTAAACAATTAACCCCTCTCCTCCCCCCATATACAGTAACCCAACAAACCATAACAATTCTCCCGTTGTATTTCTCTCTCTTACCAGAGAGTGGGTACTCCAACGTCTAGCTACCCTATAAACGTTAACTCTGAACCACTATCTATCTAAAACTCTCCCACACCTCCTCCGCATATGCATATAGATATTATTATTACAATCAGTCCCTCCATAGTTCAAATCAGTTAATATGCAGGAACCAGAAACCTCCATATAGCAGCACCGTCTTATAGTTTCTTCTTATCAGAAATCGACACGACACAGCGCGGCATTTCACTCCGCTCACTTCCCTCCGTCCTTATCCGCCTGAAGTCGCTTGTTGTTTACGTCAAGCCATTTCACGGCCTCCTCCGGTGTTTGGAAAAAATGCACTGTTCCCAGGGCCACAACCCTGAGCTTTGCAGGATATAAGGTAGAGTAAGCCAAAGCCAAGTCTCTCAGTCTTTTCTTCACTGCACCATATTGCATCCTCTGCTTTTGCACCTCGGCAGAGTAATCAGGATAAATGGAAATCTTTTGGCCATTAAAGCACAGATCTTTGGCCGTTCTTGCTTTCCTTAGTATAATATCTCTGTCTCTATAATTAAGGATCCTAGCAAGGATAGTACGGGGGGGGGATCCCGGCGGGAGGGGTCTCATGGGGACGCGGTGCGCTCTCTCCACCGCATAAAGATTGGTCAAGTTATCGGCGCCAATTTTAGTGCGGAGCCAGTCCTCAAAAAATACTGTAGGATCAGTTCCTTCTGCCTTCTCGGGGATGCCCACTAATCTGACATTATTCCGCCTTGAGCGGTTTTCCAAGTCATCATTTTTATCATCCAGGGCAGCACATTTCTGCAAACATTGAGTGTGAGACTTCTGCATTTTAGCAAGTTGATCTTCCAGTACACTCACTCTCTCCTCCACTGCACCCACCCTGGCATCAGCTTTATTTATGGCTGCCTTCATGCTGGACATTTCTTCTTTAACCCCATCAACTCTCTGTGTAAGGGTTGTTAATGCAGTCTTACAGAATCTAACCAAGTCATAAACATCCTTCAATGTAGGCTCTCCTATTACAGTCTCCTCCATGTCTTCCTGCTCCACATTCTCCTTTTCCCGCCTTTCATCCTCACTTATTAACCCCTCCTGTACTGAATCATGTCCTGAGTCTTCCTTCTCTTTCTCCTCGTGCTCCCCCTCTCCCACTTCAGACATCACCTTTGCTGTTCCTTCCAGCCTCCCAAACTTCTCCAATTTGGCTGCTATCTCCAGTCTCCGTGCATAGGAGGCATTTGCTTCATCTGCCCTTCCAGCAGCCTCCACGCTGTCAGCTCCAGCTTCCGCTGCTCGGCTCCCAGCCCTATGATCCTGCTGTCGTCTTTTTACCATGACCTCGGGTCACAACAACACAGCGTGTGTCAGGGTCTGCCTTCACACTCCCCTCCACCAGTTGGGATCCTTATCAGCACTCCAGAATGACTTTGAACAGGATAAATGAAGATATACAGCGGAGAGGTCACCGGAGCCGTCTGCTCACATCGAGTGCTAGGCCACGCCCCCCCAGTCCCTAGATCTTGTAGGGATTCCTCCCTCGCAACTATAGGTCTTCGTTCAGACTAGCTGAGGACTTTAGCGGGTCTGGTCGCAGGATCAGGTTCCCCGTTACATCGTAGGGATCCAGCTTAGTTCTATTGTAGGGAAAGAATTCCCATCTTTCCTTAGTGCTTGTAGCAGATCATAACAGTAAGTCCAGCCAAGAAAAAAAAAAAAAAAAATCTCTAAGGAAAGATTTTCTGTTTCCATCATGGTGTCGGTTCAGGATTTGACTCAACGCCTGCAGGGACTTTCTCTGGAGGTGGCTGAGATCCAGCAACACGTGAGTAGTTGTTCTGGAGCACATTTCGTGGAGCCAAAGGTACGTTTGCCTGATTTATTTTTTGGTGAACAACAAGATTTTTTTTCTTTTTAAAATGCTTGCTTGTTGTATTTCCGTTTGAGACCCAGATCCTCTGGTGATGAATCACAGCGCATAGGGTTCATAATGTCACTTTTGCGCAAAGAACCTCAGGACTGGGCCTTTTCTCTGCAGCCTAGTGATCCATGCTTTAGATCAGTGGATAGTTTTTTTTCTGCTTTGGGGTTATTGTATGACGATCCTGATCGTGTTTCATCAGCTGAGACAGAATTGAGACGTTTGAGACAGGGATCAGGTAATGTGGAAAAATATTGTACTCACTTCCGAAGGTGGTCCAGTCAGGTGGGGTGGAACGATTCAGCTTTGAAAAGTTTATTTCTTGCAGGGTTAAGTGAAAGGGTTAAAGATTTGCTGATTGCTTATCCTATACCTGGTAACTTGCAAGAGGCTATGCAATTAACTATACGGGTGGATAGGAGACTGCGTGCAAGGGTTAATGAGAGTAAATCTGCCTTGTCAGCTCCAAGTCTGGAGAGGGACTGTACTGACATTGGAGAGCCGATGGAAATTGGAGCAATGGCACCTCACTCTCGGGAAAAAGACTGCAGATTTGCTGAAGGTTTGTGTTTCTATTGTGGCAAATCCAAGCATTTTATTAAGAACTGTGCGCTTCGAATGAATAAAGAGAAAAAAAAATGAGGTCAGTTTCGCCCGTATAGCTTGTTTAAACAATAAAGGTGTCTTTCTTTCTGCTACCACTGCTGTTGAGGAGGAATTAATGGAGTTTCGGGTATTTGTGGATTGTGGTTCAACTCTCAATGTGATTGATGGGAAATTTTTGGAAAAACTAAAATTAAAACCCAAACTTCTGTCTTCCCTTATTAATGTGGTTTCGGTGGATGGTTCTCCCTTGAAAAATGTTACTCACCATATCTGTGAATTTCCTCTTACTATTAATGGTGTTCATCAAGAGAATTTGGATTTGGTAGTTTTGAATAATTTGCCCTCACCGGTGATTTTGGGGTTACCTTGGTTAAAATTGCACAATCCGGTACTGGATTGGTCTACTAAGGAAATTAAGTCCTGGAGTCCTAATTGTTATGACAAGTGTTGTAACGGGCGTATTGCTGCTGTAGTTAAGGGGAGTTACCTGTACCTATTCAGGATTTTTGGAAAGTTTTTTCTGATAAGGAATCGCAGGTATTGCCTCCTCGATAGAGATTATGATTGTGCAATTGAATTTGTCCCTGGAGCAACTCTTCCCAAAAGTCGTTTATTTAATTTGACTATTCCTGAGAGAAAGGCTTTGGAGGAATACATACAGACAAGCTTGGCCGCCGGTCACATTAGGCCTTCCAAATCTCCTGTGGCGGTTGGATTTTTTTTTGTTAAAAACAAGGACGGCGGTTTACGGCCTTGTCTAGACTTTCGTGAGATTAATAAGATTACTGTACGCAATCCTTACCCACTGCCATTGATTCCTGATTTGTTTAACCAGTTAGTGGGGGCCAAGTGGTTCTCGAAAATTGATCTTCGAGGGGCATACAATTTGTTGCGCATGAAGGAGGGGGATGAATGGAAGACTGCGTTTAACACTCCACTGGGTCATTTTGAGAATCTGGTCATGCCTTTTGGGCTTTCCAGTGCTCCGGCATTTTTTCAGAATCTTATTAATGACATCCTTAGACCTTTGATCGGCAGAAGTGTGTTTGTGTATTTGGATGACATTTTGATTTATTCATCGGATTTGGAGTCTCATTGGAGGAGTGTGCGTGAAGTATTACAGTTACTGAGTGATAATTCACTTTTTGCCAAGCTAGAAAAATGTGAGTTCGCTGTACAGAGACTTAGTTTTTTGGGCTACATTGTCTCCAGTGAAGGTTTTGAGATGGACCCGGTGAAAGTGCAAGCTGTGCAGGATTGGCCTAGACCTATTGGTGTGAAATCAATACAGAGGTTTTTGGGGTTCGCCAATTATTATAGAAAATTCATTAAAAAATTTTCTGTGATTGCCAAACCTCTGACCGATCTCACCAGGAAAGGTGCTGATGCGGTTCAGTGGACTACTGAGGCCATTGAGGCTTTTGTGTTACTAAAGGAGAAGTTCAGCTCTGCTCCCATCCTTACGCAGCCTGATGTGACTAAACCATTTTTGGTTGAGGTTGATGCTTCTTCTGTGGGGGTCGGCGTGGTGTTGTCTCAGGAAAAGACGGATGGAGTACATCCCTGTGCTTTTTTTTCAAAGAAATTTTCGGAGTCTGAACTAAATTATGATATCGGTAATCGGGAATTGTTGGCAATTAAATTCGCATTTGAACACTGGCATCATTTTTTGGAGGGAGCGGAATTTCCCGTTCAAGTCTTCACTGATCAGAAAAATCTAGTCTACCTTGATGCTGCCAAACGCTTGAATGCCCGTCAGGCTAGATGGGCACTGTTTTTCTCGCGGTTTAATTTTACCGTTACTTACATCCCAGGTACTAAAAATGTTAAAGCTGATGCTTTGTCTCGCAGCTTTTCTCCTATGGTGGGTACTGAGGAGGAGGAAAACATTTTGCAAGAGGGGGTTGTTATTGCTGTTTTGGACTCTGTGTTGGAAGATGAGATTCTTAAAGCACAGGAGAAAGCCCATCTAACACGCCGCATGGGAGGTTGTTTGTGCCTGGTACCCTGAGGAGAGATTTGTTTGTTGAATGTCATGACTCTCGGTTGGCAGGTCATCCTGGAATCTCTGAGACCAAGAGACTTGTGGGTCGCAGCTTTTGGTGGCCTGGATGGCAGAAGGAAGTCATTAAGTGGGTGCGTCAATGCACTGTGTGTGCTAGATCTAAGTCTTCTCATACTCCTGCTGCGGGGTTGCTTTGCCCTCTGGAGGTCCCTAGTGCACCTTGGACACATTTGGCTATGGACTTTATTACTGACCTTCCCCCCTCTGAGGGTTTCACTGTCATCTGGGTGGTCGTGGACTGTTTTAGCAAGATGTGTCACTTGGTTCCTTTCATCAAACTGCCCTGCGCTAAGACTCTCGCTAATGCCTTTATCAAGGAAATTGTCAGACTACATGGCGTTCCTACTGACATAGTTTCTGATAGGGGACCTCAGTTTGTGGCTCGTTTTTGGCGCGCCTTTTGTGACAGGTTGGGAGTTCATTTGTCGTTTTTTATCCGGATATCATCCTGAGTCTAATGGCCAGACAGAAAGGAAAAACCAGAATGTTGAGCAGTTCTTGCGTTGTTTTGTGACTGATAATCAAGAGGGGTGGTCTGAGTTTCTGCCACTTGCTAAGTTCGCTCTTGAACAACCATACATCCTCTTCTGCTGGTTGTTCTCCTTTTTTTTGCTGTACAGGGAGACATCCGTCGTTTGGGTCATTTTCCAAGTTGGGATCGGCTGTACCTGAAGAGGAGAATTTTTCTGGTGTTTTGGAGAGAGTTTGAACTGATGTGCGTGGTAATCTTCAGGAGGCTAACAAAAGATCCAAAGTGTATTTTGATAGAAAACGACAAGAGGTTTTGTTTGCTATTGGTGACATGGTTTGGTTGTCCTCTAAGAATCTGTGCTTGAGGATTCCATCTAAGAAATTGGGTCCTAAGTTTGTAGGGCCCTTTAAGGTGCTTCAGGTTATTAACCAATCTGCTGTTAAGTTGGAGCTTCCTACCTCCTGGAAGATTAATCCGGTGTTTCATGTTTCTCTCTTGAAAAAAGCTGAGGTTCAGATGGAGACGTTTCGGCCACTGTTCCCCTGGTGGTGGAGGACGGGCAATATGAGATTTCCCGCATCCTAAATTCTAGACGGTATAGAGGGAGTTTGCAGTACCTCGTCGCTTGGAAGGGTTATGGACCCGAGGATAACTCATGGGTGAGGGCGGATGATGTTTCTGCGTCTAGACTTGTCAGAGCGTTTCACAAGAGGTTTCCGGATAAACCTAAGTCCTAGGGGATCCGGAGGATCCTCTTAGAAGGGAGGGTACTGTTAGAACCCTCTTGTTAGGTTTTGTTTCAGTTTGCTGGTCACATGACCTTTTTTCCCTATTTAGTCTGGCTCCGCCCTTCTGGCTTTGCTGGACTTGATTGTATTATCTACTCTTAAGCTAGCCGGGTGCTTAGGTGCCTTTCTCAGTCAGTTTTGCTTGATCTTAGGATCTCTAAGTATTTTGTTTTCTGTTTAATTATTCCTGCTACAATTTCTGTTAGGAGGTGTCCACCTTTTCTCCCAGTCCCTAGATCTTGTAGGGATTCCTCCCTCGCAACTATAGGTCTTCGTTCAGACTAGCTGAGGACTTTAGCGGGTCTGGTCGCAGGATCAGGTTCCCCGTTACATCGTAGGGATCCAGCTTAGTTCTATTGTAGGGAAAGAATTCCCATCTTTCCTTAGTGCTTGTAGCAGATCATAACAGCAGACACACACAAGAAAGTCTCTTTCTGTACCTTTACTGATGGTAGATGCAGGCATGTCCCAGGAAGCTGTCAGGGTGGAGGATGCACTTCCAATAATCCCACTGAGTAGGTGTAGGGCCTCCGTACTCCTTTATGTGTGTGAGTTTCTGATCCTGTATAGAACGAAGTCTAACTCTGTCTTCAGTTATACGCCCGGCTGACGTTGTGGTGAGGCCTTCTCTGGGACAGAACAGTGTCTCTAATGGTTGGCCGACCAGACTCCTGTCTTTCTGACCCCGGCTACGTATCAACACTGTTGGGCCCCTGCGACCTGAAGTCCAGCAGGGTCTCCGGTTTCTCCTACTAGTCGTGTAGATGCTAGCAAGCTCGGACCCGGCGTCCGGTGGTTCAGAGTAGAGGTAAGCGATCAATGCTGTTTCAACCTCTGTCACTCTCTTCTTTCTTCCACTCGCCTTTCGTCCTACTCTCACCTTTAACATAAGCACACACTAGCAGTAGATGGCAGCTTTTCCTTCTCTTCACCGCTCTCCAAGCGTCGGCACGCTTACTCACTGCTCTTTAAGATGTAACTGCCCTGTCTCAGCTCGTCTGAGGAGATCTGCTCTAGTCTCTGGTAACTAGACGTTCTGGTGGATATAGGGAAAAGTGCATATGTGTGTGCATATGGGTCATTGTGGGTTTACCTTGGTTGCATCCTCCTGGGAACATGTGGCTCCAGACACAGCTGGGCTACACACAAACTTACGATGACAGACTGGTGGAAGAGCTGTATGTATATATATATATATATATATATATATATATACAGCCCTGGCAAAAATAAAGAGACCACTTTCAAATGTTCAGTTTGTCTGATTTTTTTCTTCATAGGTGTATTTTTGAGTAAAATGTAAACTATTCTTTAGTCTATAAACTTCTGACAACATGTCTCCGAATCTCCAAGCACTAAATTTTGAATTTTTTTTCTGACAAAGAAAATGGTCAAAAAAAACTAGTGCTTTCAGACCTCAAACAATGCAAAGAAAACAAGTTCATAATCATTTAGAAACAACAATACTAATGTTTTAACTCAGGAAAAGTTCTGAAATCAATATTTTGTGGAATAACCATGATTTTTATAAACAGCTTTCATGCGTCTTGTCATGCTTGCCACCAGTCTTTCACACTGCTTCTGACGCAAAAATGTAAGCAGTCCTTCTTTGATGGCTTGTGACTATCCATCATCCTCTTGATTACATTCCAGAGGTTTTCACTAGGGTTTAGGTCTGGAGAATGGGCTGCAAATGACGGGGTTTTGATGTGGTGGTCTCTTAATTTTTGCCAGAGCTGTGTATATATGTGTGTGTGTGTGTGTTTTGAATATTTTTTGTTTAAAATGATGTGTACAGTTGTGTATTACAATGCGATTTTTACATGAGCTTTTACATACAGATAACTGTTGTATGTTAAAGGTCATGTAAAGTCGCATTGCAGTCTGATAGCAATCACACTGCATTCGTATGTAAATAGGATGCTAGGTGTGAAAAATCAGATTGTACTCGCACAAAAAAAGCATAACACTCGCATGACACTTGCATTACACTCGTCCGACTCTCCTGCATCAAAATCGGACCGATTTTTAAATCGCTAGTGTGTCTCCAGCCTTAGTCTGATTCTGTTGCTCTGAGTTTTGATTTTCTGCTGCTTGACCCTTTGTACCGTGTTCTGACTATCCCTTTGACTTGTCCTTCGGCTTTTGATCCGCTATCTTTTTTTATTGACCTTGGACTGTGACCTGACTTACGCCTTCGTCTTTTCCATTGGTTATCTACATACTTCCTCGGTATTGACCCCGGAATGTCTGACTCTTCTGCCTCACAGCCTGTCTGTGAGTAGTGACTAGCATCACAGATAATAGATATAAGAGATAGATAGATAGATAGATAGAGAGATAGACAGATAAGAGTTAGATAGATAGATAGATAGATAGATAGATAGATAGATAGATAGAACAAAAAATGAGGTAGCCCACCAACAGTCTTCTGTGATTTTAAGGTGATTTTATAGCAGCGGCGACCCTGCCTCCTGTGACCCTGCTCCACCATCGCCGCCCCACTGATAAGCTAAATTCATAGTATAAGACTATAAGACGAACACACATTTGACAAATTCAAATTTTTTATTGTCCTCCTCAATATTTGTGGTGCGCCTTATAGTCCGCAAAATATGGTATTCCCTTTCTGTGCTCTGTTTTTTTGTATTGTTCCAATACACACAAAGGTAATAAACATGTGTATAAAAAACATGTGTAATTGCAATAATTTTCTGGGAAAAATACTTCGTTTTCTTCGACAATTTCAAGGGTGCCAAGACTTTCAGCCATGAATGTATGCACCTAGAACTTTGGTTACCCTGTCTAAACAAGCTATTAAATGATCGCCAATTAACTTCTATGGAGCCAATTGGCCGTGGGACAACCAGTGTGAATACATCCTTAGCTATGCACATTTAAAACACTGTTTATTGGTATTCAATAAAAATTCAAATACGAACACACACCCAAAAATGTGATACTACCCAGAAAAGAGAAATGATAAAAGAACAGGTGGTCAGGAGAAAAGAGCCAGTCACCCTATTCTGTCCACTACTTTCATCCCTACCTGTCAGAGGAAGTTGGATCCCTCTTGATATGCAAATGGTGTCTCGCTCCCCATCGGCTAGCCCTCAAGGTTCCTACAAGACTCTTTACAGATGACATAACAAAAAAGAACTCAAAGTTCCATAGTATGGATACGGACTAGAAGCAGACTTCAATATACCGATATACAATGATAGCAAATAATCTACATGTCCAATCAGCTATGAAAAAGACTACCATTCCATATGTGCAAAACTATTGCATGGGGAAGAACACATGCTCAATATACAAAATTATGATGGACAGTATTGCAAATAGACCAAACTTGTTTTTAGCTAAATACATCTGTATGACTCAAAGTAATAGACCCATAATACAGAAAGAAGATTGGGTTAGAATTACAGAATGCACACAATTATGTGATATGCTGAAGACATAAATAAGTGATTGAACATCATTTGCTTCAACTAATGATGTATAGGATATACTTGACTCTCAATGTACAGTGGGTACGGAAAGTATTCAGACCTCTTTAAATTTTTCACTCTGTTTCATTGCAGCCATTAGGTAAATTCAAAAAAGTTCATTTTTTTTCTCATTAATGTACACTCTGCACCCCATCTTGACAGAAAAAAACAAATATAGAAATTTTTGCAAATTTATTAAAAAAGAAAAACTGAAATATCACATGGTCATAAGTATTCAAACCTTTTGCCCAATATTGAGTAGAAGCACCCTTTTGAGCTAATACAGCCATGGGTCTTCTTAGGAATGATGCAACAAGTTTTTCACACCTGGATTTGGGGATCCTCTGCCATTCTTCCTTGCAGATCCTCTCCAGTTCCGTCAGGTTGAATGGTGAATGTTGGTGGACAGCCATTTTCAGGTCTCTCCAGAGATGCTCAAATGGGTTTAGGTCAGGGCTCTTGCTGGGCCAGTCAAGAATGGTCACAGAGTTGTTCTGAAGCCACTCCTTTGTTATTTTAGCTGTGTGCTTAGGGTCATTGTCTTGTTGGAAGGTGAACCTTCGGCCAAGTCTGAGGTCCTGAGCACTCTGGAAGAGGGTTTCATCCAGGATATCTCTGTACTTGGCCCATTCATGTTTCCTTCAATTGCAACCAGTCGTCCTATCCCTGCAGCTGAAAAACACCCCCACTGCATGATGCTGCCACCACCATGTTTCACTGTTGGAATTGTATTGGGCAGGTGATGAGCAGTGCCTGGTTTTCTCCACACATACCGCTTAGAATTATCACCAAAAAGTTCTATCTTCGTCTCATCAGACCAGACAGAAAATCTTATTTCTCATAGTCTGAGAGTCCTTCATGAGGTTTTTAGCAAACTCTATGCCTGCTTTTATATGTCTGGTACTGAGGAGAGGCTTCCGTCGGGCCGCTCTGCCATAAAGGCCCGACTGGTGGAGGGTTGCAGTGATAGTTGACTTTGTGGAACTTTCTCCCATCTCCCTGCTGCATCTGTGGAGCTCAGCCACAATGATCTTGGGGTTCTTCTTTCTCTATCGCCTTAATTGGGGGACACAGGAAACCATGGGGTGTATGCTGCTGCCACTAGGAGGCTGACACTATGCACAAAAAAAAAAATTAGCACCTCCTCCGCAGTGTACACCCCTCCGACAGGAGCTAGGGAATTCAGTTTAGCTTAGTGTAGTAGGAGGTGGACACAGGTCTCTCTGGAGACCCATATCTACCTAATGTGCGCCGTTCCTTTTCAGGTTTCCGGAGGGATACAGTGTGAATGGTCACTACTGTACTCCCACTCAGAGACTATGAGTACGGCGTGTACTGCCACCCCGTATCCTCATATGTCTGTTCTCGGCAGGAACCCTGATGGATCCCTGACACGGACGGGTGTTCAGGTGATCGGGAAAAGGAAAGATGACCCGGGCCTGCCTCCGTCTCCCACCCACTCGCCCACCAGAGCCTGTCGGTGAAGGAGACATGGACGTGTGTTCAGGTGACCTGGAGAATGAAGGATGACCAGGGCCTGCCTCCGTCTCCCACCCACTCGCCCATCAGAGCCTGTCGGTGTAGGAGACACGGATGTTCCACAGCGGATGCCGGACGTACAAAACTCATTAGAGGTATGTCCCTCTTTCCCCCCACACAAGAGAAGACAGAAGAAAAGAAGATTTAGGAAAAGAAGAATTATTTATTTAAATAGATAAATAAAGGACAAAGAAAGGGGGAAAAGTTAGCGTTCACGGGGGACCCCTTCTCCGCTCCCTTCCGGCTCACCTGGGGGATCTAAGGCAGCCCTTTATAGGCCCAGGCTTCTCCCTCTTTGGGGCCCCTTGCCTTTTTTTCTTGGGGGCTCCAGGCGCCGGATCGCATCGATACGTGATTCTTGTGGGGCCACTTTCTATTTCAGCCCTTGTGGGGGCTCTGGGAAGCAATCGGGTCACTTCCGCCCGCCTCCCCCCCCATCGGCGGCCTCGATTTCTAATCCAGGCCCCGGCTTCACCTCAGGCCTAGTTTTTTAGCCGGCTCCGCCCCCTTCGCTCTGGCTTCCGGGCGGGCTTTTCTCCCGCCCGTCCTTCCTCCCAGCGCTGCTTCTGGCTCCGCCCACCTCTCCCTGCGTCACAGTAGGCTGGAACAGCGGCCATATTGTCTGAATAACGGCGCTTAGCTCCCCATGCTCCACCGACGGCCGCAGGTCCTACCCGAGGCCCCGGCTTCACTTGGGCCTAGTTTTGCCGTCTGCGCCCATGGTCCTCTCCCCTCCTCTGCCATGCAGCGTTCAGGAAGCGTGAGCTGGGAGCACATCTTCGGCTCGTGGACAGACTCTGCGATAGTCTCGGGGCTGCAGCACACAGGATTCTGTGAGTAGCTCTGCACCGCAGAGCTAACACTCTCCTCTCTCTCTTGTTGGTCACCCATTCTTCTGGCACCATTTAGTGGGACTGCTCACCATGCACACCTCCCTTCGGTACCCACCCAGGAGCCCCTTTCGGCCCAAAGTGATTCGGAGACCCCTACCCCCGAGTGGGCTATGTCTCGGTCACAATCTGTGGCGGACCTCACCTGGGTGTATCAGACCCTAGTGTCCGTATTAGACAGGTTGCCCCATTTCAGCACCCGTACTCGCCAACGGACCACAAGTCTCCCGCCTGCGGCCACACCACCCTGATCACGCCCAATCTCGTCTGATCTCCGAAGCTATGCAGGGCGCACCTGGTTAGTACTTGGATAGGAGACCGCATGGGAATACCAGGTGCTGTAGGCTTTTAAATTCTGGTCCGTCCAATCCAGGCCATAAGAAATAAAGGCTGGAGCACCGTTCTAGATCCTCTCCCCAAAGGGATCAGGCGAGGCATCTTTGGACGCGCTTTCGGAAAATGAGGCGAACCTGTTTCAGAGCAATACTCCAGCTGGACGGATATGGTGCATAGCCTGATTGTTGCAGTCATTCAGACCGTAGGCATCAAAGATACCGCTACGGAATCCGCAGATCGGGCGGTTTCGTTCAGTCGGTCCAGACCACCTTCCAAGGTCTTTGCCTCGCATCTGAGTTCATGGAGATACTCTATAGAGAGAGAGTTTTCTCCGACAGGTGTGGCTCAGTGGACAAAGCAGCTGACCACCAATCGCAGGCCCAAGGGTCTTAACCCAGGTGCACAACAGGGAGTAGAGTTTGTTCTTCCTTTGATTCCAAGTCTACGGTTCTTCCGTCAGGACAAATGACTGTACGGGTTATATCTACAATCATAGAAGGGTAGAGTTGGAAGGAACCTCCTGGGTCACCTTGTCCAACTCCCTGCTGAAAGCAGGATTCACTATATCATCCCAGACAGATGGGTGTCCAGCCTCTGTTTGGGGACTTTCGTTGGGAGGGAGGTCGCCACCTCTCGTGGGGCCTGTTCCACTCGTTGATTACTCTAAGGGGACTGTCACACTAAGCCTTCGCACCGTGATCACGACAACGACACGACCTGGCAGAGATCGTTTTGTACTTCGCTATATGGTCGCTAGTTAGCTTCCAAACAGGAAGATCTCATAAAGTAAACTTAGTCCTGCCTGCGCCGCTGACATATGAGTCGCCATCGAGGTTGCTCACCGTTCATAAAGGGCGTCTTAAGATCGGTGTCGCTTAAGCGATATCGCCTAGTGTGACAGTACCTTAACTGTCAAAAAGTTTTTTTTCTAATATCTAATCTGTGTCTCCTTCCAGTCAGTTTCATCCCATTGCTTCTAGTCTTTCCTTGTGCAAATGAGAATAAAGATAATCCTTATTCCAGATAGAGTCTTCGTGGGGAGGTTTACCACAGGTAGGTCCGTTATACCTAATGCCGTCAGGTGTACGGACCTACACCGCAACACAGAATCGGCTCTCTCCCGTACCCATCTCCAGGGTTCTCTCTGCACGATTGTAGTCGCAGGATACTGAGAGCCAATCGCAGCAGTACTCTATCCGGTTTCCAGGTTTATGCGCACCGCCCACAAGGTACAGTAGAGCCGTATGAAAATGTCATATTTTTAGTGGATCAGTTGAGTCTTGAGTGGACTGCTGCCGTGGTACTGGGTATTCCTGTGCTGTATCAGTGGTTCAGTATGTGCAGAGTCAAGTCTCCATACTGTCTTACATCCCTACCCTGTCAATCGTAAGAAGCTACTCGATTCTGTGATTAGGACTGTGTGCTGACCAAATGATATTGTCTGCTGCATACACTCCTTTGCTTCCTTCGCTCTCTCCTGCATCAAATCGGACCGATTTTTAAATCGCTAGTGTGTCTCAGCCTTAGTCTGATTCTGTTGCTTGAGTTTTGATTCTGCTGCTTGACCCTTGTACCTGTTCTGACTATCCTTTGACTTGTCCTTCGGTTTTGATCCGCTATCTTTTTTTATTGACCTTGGACTGTGACCTGACTTACGCCTTCGTCTTTTCCATTGGTTATCTACATACTTCCTCGGTATTGACCCCGGAATGTCTGACTCTTCTGCCTCACAGCCTGTCTGTGAGTAGTGACTAGCATCACAGATAATAGATAGATAGAGAGATAGATGATAGATAGATAGAGAGATAGACAGATAAGAGTTAGATAGATAGATAAGAACAAAAAAATGAGGCAGCCCACCAACAGTCTTCTGTGATTTTAAGGTGATTTTATAGCAGCGGCGACCCTGCCTCCTGTGACCCTGCTCCACCATCGCCGCCCCACTGATAAGCTAAATTCATAGTATAAGACTATAAGACGAACACACATTTGACAAATTCAAATTTTTTATTGTCCTCCTCAATATTTGTGGTGCGCCTTATAGTCCGCAAAATATGGTATTCCCTTTCTGTGCTCTGTTTTTTTGTATTGTTCCAATACACACAAAGGTAATAAACATGTGTATAAAAAACATGTGTAATTGCAATAATTTTCTGGGAAAAATACTTGTTTTCTTCGACAATTTCAAGGGTGCCAAGACTTTCGGCCATGAATGTATGCACCTAGAACTTTGGTTACCCTGTCTAAACAAGCTATTAAATGATCGCCAATTAACTTCTATGGAGCCAATTGGCCGTGGGACAACCAGTGTGAATACATCCTTAGCTATGCACATTTAAAACACTGTTTATTGGTATTCAATAAAAATTCAAATACGAACACACACCCAAAAATGTGATACTACCCAGAAAAGAGAAATGATAAAAGAACAGGTGGTCAGGAGAAAAGAGCCAGTCACCCTATTCTGTCCACTACTTTCATCCCTACCTGTCAGAGGAAGTTGGATCCCTCTTGATATGCAAATGGTGTCTCGCTCCCCATCGGCTAGCCCTCAAGGTTCCTACAAGACTCTTTACAGATGACATAACAAAAAAGAACTCAAAGTTCCATAGTATGGATACGGACTAGAAGCAGACTTCAATATACCGATATACAATGATAGCAAATAATCTACATGTCCAATCAGCTATGAAAAAGACTACCATTCCATATGTGCAAAACTATTGCATGGGGGAAGAACACATGCTCAATATACATAAATTATGATGGACAGTATTGCAAATAGACCAAACTTGTTTTTAGCTAAATACATCTGTATGACTCAAAGTAATAGACCCATAATACAGAAAGAAGATTGGGTTAGAATTACAGAATGCACACAATTATGTGATATGCTGAAGACATAAATAAGTGATTGAACATCATTTGCTTCAACTAATGATGTATAGGATATACTTGACTCTCAATGTACAGTGGGTACGGAAAGTATTCAGACCTCTTTAAATTTTTCACTCTGTTTCATTGCAGCCATTAGGTAAATTCAAAAAAGTTCATTTTTTTTTCTCATTAATGTACACTCTGCACCCCATCTTGACAGAAAAAAACAAATATAGAAATTTTTGCAAATTTATTAAAAAAGAAAAACTGAAATATCACATGGTCATAAGTATTCAAACCTTTTGCCCAATATTGAGTAGAAGCACCCTTTTGAGCTAATACAGCCATGGGTCTTCTTAGGAATGATGCAACAAGTTTTTCACACCTGGATTTGGGGATCCTCTGCCATTCTTCCTTGCAGATCCTCTCCAGTTCCGTCAGGTTGAATGGTGAATGTTGGTGGACAGCCATTTTCAGGTCTCTCCAGAGATGCTCAAATGGGTTTAGGTCAGGGCTCTTGCTGGGCCAGTCAAGAATGGTCACAGAGTTGTTCTGAAGCCACTCCTTTGTTATTTTAGCTGTGTGCTTAGGGTCATTGTCTTGTTGGAAGGTGAACCTCCGGCCAAGTCTGAGGTCCTGAGCACTCTGGAAGAGGGTTTCATCCAGGATATCTCTGTACTTGGCCGCATTCATGTTTCCTTCAATTGCAACCAGTCGTCCTATCCCTGCAGCTGAAAAACACCCCCACTGCATGATGCTGCCACCACCATGTTTCACTGTTGGAATTGTATTGGGCAGGTGATGAGCAGTGCCTGGTTTTCTCCACACATACCGCTTAGAATTATCACCAAAAAGTTCTATCTTCGTCTCATCAGACCAGACAGAAAATCTTATTTCTCATAGTCTGAGAGTCCTTCATGAGGTTTTTAGCAAACTCTATGCCTGCTTTTATATGTCTGGTACTGAGGAGAGGCTTCCGTCGGGCCGCTCTGCCATAAAGGCCCGACTGGTGGAGGGTTGCAGTGATAGTTGACTTTGTGGAACTTTCTCCCATCTCCCTGCTGCATCTGTGGAGCTCAGCCACAATGATCTTGGGGTTCTTCTTTCTCTATCGCCTTAATTGGGGGACACAGGAAACCATGGGGTGTATGCTGCTGCCACTAGGAGGCTGACACTATGCACAAAAAAAAAAATTAGCACCTCCTCCGCAGTGTACACCCCTCCGACAGGAGCTAGGGAATTCAGTTTAGCTTAGTGTAGTAGGAGGTGGACACAGGTCTCTCTGGAGACCCATATCTACCTAATGTGCGCCGTTCCTTTTCAGGTTTCCGGAGGGATACAGTGTGAATGGTCACTACTGTACTCCCACTCAGAGACTATGAGTACGGCGTGTACTGCCACCCCGTATCCTCATATGTCTGTTCTCGGCAGGACCCTGATGGATCCCTGACACGGACGGGTGTTCAGGTGATCGGGAAAAGGAAAGATGACCCGGGCCTGCCTCCGTCTCCCACCCACTCGCCCACCAGAGCCTGTCGGTGAAGGAGACATGGACGTGTGTTTCAGGTGACCTGGAGAATGAAGGATGACCAGGGCCTGCCTCCGTCTCCCACCCACTCGCCCATCAGAGCCTGTCGGTGTAGGAGACACGGATGTTCCACAGCGGATGCCGGACGTACAAAACTCATTAGAGTATGTCCCTCTTTCCCCCCACACAAGAGAAGACAGAAGAAAAGAAGATTTAGGAAAAGAAGAATTATTTATTTAAATAGATAAATAAAGGACAAAGAAAGGGGGAAAAGTTAGCGTTCACGGGGGACCCCTTCTCCCTCCCTTCCGGCTCACCTGGGGATCTAAGGCAGCCCTTTATAGGCCCAGGCTTCTCCCTCTTTGGGGCCCCTTGCCTTTTTTTCTTGGGGCTCCAGGCGCCGGATCGCATCGATACGTGATTCTTGTGGGGCCACTTTCTATTTCAGCCCTTGTGGGGGCTCTGGGAAGCAATCGGGTCACTTCCGCGCCGCCTCCCCCCCCATCGGCGGCCTCGATTTCTAATCCAGGCCCCGGCTTCACCTCAGGCCTAGTTTTTTAGCCGGCTCCGCCCCCTTCGCTCTGGCTTCCGGGCGGGCTTTTCTCCCGCCCGTCCTTCCTCCCAGCGCTGCTTCTGGCTCCGCCCACCTCTCCCTGCTCACAGTAGGCTGGAACAGCGGCCATATTGTCTGAATAACGGCGCTTAGCTCCCCATGCTCCACCGACGGCCGCAGGTCCTACCCGAGGCCCCGGCTTCACTTGGGCCTAGTTTTGCCGTCTGCGCCCATGGTCCTCTCCCCTCCTCTGCCATGCAGCGTTCAGGAAGCGTGAGCTGGGAGCACATCTTCGGCTCGTGGACAGACTCTGCGATAGTCTCGGGGCTGCAGCACACAGGATTCTGTGAGTAGCTCTGCACCGCAGAGCTAACACTCTCCTCTCTCTCTTGTTGGTCACCCATTCTTCTGGCACCATTTAGTGGGACTGCTCACCATGCACACCTCCCTTCGGTACCCACCCAGGAGCCCCTTTCGGCCCAAAGTGATTCGGAGACCCCTACCCCCGAGTGGGCTATGTCTCGGTCACAATCTGTGGCGGACCTCACCTGGGTGTATCAGACCCTAGTGTCCGTATTAGACAGGTTGCCCCATTTCAGCACCCGTACTCGCCAACGGACCACAAGTCTCCCGCCTGCGGCCACACCACCCTGATCACGCCCAATCTCGTCTGATCTCCGAAGCTATGCAGGGCGCACCTGGTTAGTACTTGGATAGGAGACCGCATGGGAATACCAGGTGCTGTAGGCTTTTAAATTCTGGTCCGTCCAATCCAGGCCATAAGAAATAAAGGCTGGAGCACCGTTCTAGATCCTCTCCCCAAAGGGATCAGGCGAGGCATCTTTGGACGCGCTTTCGGAAAATGAGGCGAACCTGTTTCAGAGCAATACTCCAGCTGGACGGATATGGTGCATAGCCTGATTGTTGCAGTCATTCAGACCGTAGGCATCAAAGATACCGCTACGGAATCCGCAGATCGGGCGGTTTCGTTCAGTCGGTCCAGACCACCTTCCAAGGTCTTTGCCTCGCATCTGAGTTCATGGAGATACTCTATAGAGAGAGAGTTTTCTCCGACAGGTGTGGCTCAGTGGACAAAGCAGCTGACCACCAATCGCAGGCCCAAGGGTCTTAACCCAGGTGCACAACAGGGAGTAGAGTTTGTTCTTCCTTTGATTCCAAGTCTACGGTTCTTCCGTCAGGACAAATGACTGTACGGGTTATATCTACAATCATAGAAGGGTAGAGTTGGAAGGAACCTCCTGGGTCACCTTGTCCAACTCCCTGCTGAAAGCAGGATTCACTATATCATCCCAGACAGATGGGTGTCCAGCCTCTGTTTGGGGACTTTCGTTGGGAGGGAGGTCGCCACCTCTCGTGGGGCCTGTTCCACTCGTTGATTACTCTAAGGGGACTGTCACACTAAGCCTTCGCACCGTGATCACGACAACGACACGACCTGGCAGAGATCGTTTGTACTTCGCTATATGGTCGCTAGTTAGCTTCCAAACAGAAGATCTCATAAAGTAAACTTAGTCCTGCCTGCGCCGTGACATATGAGTCGCCATCGAGGTTGCTCACCGTTCATAAAGGGCGTCTTAAGATCGGTGTCGCTTAAGCGATATCGCCTAGTGTGACAGTACCTTAACTGTCAAAAAGTTTTTTTTCTAATATCTAATCTGTGTCTCCTTCCAGTCAGTTTCATCCCATTGCTTCTAGTCTTTCCTTGTGCAAATGAGAATAAAGATAATCCTTATTCCAGATAGTGACCAGTCTTCGTGGGGAGGTTTACCACAGGTAGGTCCGTTATACCTAATGCCGTCAGGTGTACGGACCTACACCGCAACACAGAATCGGCTCTCTCTCCGTACCCATCTCCAGGGTTCTCTCTGCACGATTGTAGTCGCAGGATACTGAGAGCCAATCGCAGCAGTACTCTATCCGGTTTCCAGGTTTATGCGCACCGCCCACAAGGTACAGTAGAGCCGTATGAAAATGTCATATTTTTAGTGGATCAGTTCGAGTCTTGAGTGGACTGCTGCCGTGGTACTGGTATTCGTGCTGTATCAGTGGTTCAGATGTGCTGAGATCAAGTCGCATTGCAGTCTGATAGCATTCACACTGCATTCGTATGTAAATAGGATGCTAGGTGTGAAAAATCAGATTGTACTCGCACAAAAAAAGCATAACACTCGCATGACACTTGCATTACACTCGTCCGACTCTCCTGCATCAAAATCGGACCGATTTTTAAATCGCTAGTGTGTCTCCAGCCTTAGTCTGATTCTGTTGCTCTGAGTTTTGATTTTCTGCTGCTTGACCCTTTGTACCGTGTTCTGACTATCCCTTTGACTTGTCCTTCGGCTTTTGATCCGCTATCTTTTTTTATTGACCTTGGACTGTGACCTGACTTACGCCTTCGTCTTTTCCATTGGTTATCTACATACTTCCTCGGTATTGACCCCGGAATGTCTGACTCTTCTGCCTCACAGCCTGTCTGTGAGTAGTGACTAGCATCACAGATAATAGATAGATAGAGTAGATAGATAGATAATAGATAGATAGATAGAGATAGACAATAAGAGTTAGATAGATAGATAGATAGATAGATAGTAATAGATAGATTAGATAGATAGATAGATAAACAAAAAATGAGGCAGCCCACCAACAGTCTTCTGTGATTTTAAGGTGATTTTATAGCAGCGGCGACCCTGCCTCCTGTGACCCTGCTCCACCATCGCCGCCCCACTGATAAGCTAAATTCATAGTATAAGACTATAAGACGAACACACATTTGACAAATTCAAATTTTTTATTGTCCTCCTCAATATTTGTGGTGCGCCTTATAGTCCGCAAAATATGGTATTCCCTTTCTGTGCTCTGTTTTTTTGTATTGTTCCAATACACACAAAGGTAATAAACATGTGTATAAAAAACATGTGTAATTGCAATAATTTTCTGGGAAAAATACTTCGTTTTCTTCGACAATTTCAAGGGTGCCAAGACTTTCGGCCATGAATGTATGCACCTAGAACTTTGGTTACCCTGTCTAAACAAGCTATTAAATGATCGCCAATTAACTTCTATGGAGCCAATTGGCCGTGGGACAACCAGTGTGAATACATCCTTAGCTATGCACATTTAAAACACTGTTTATTGGTATTCAATAAAAATTCAAATACGAACACACACCCAAAAATGTGATACTACCCAGAAAAGAGAAATGATAAAAGAACAGGTGGTCAGGAGAAAAGAGCCAGTCACCCTATTCTGTCCACTACTTTCATCCCTACCTGTCAGAGGAAGTTGGATCCCTCTTGATATGCAAATGGTGTCTCGCTCCCCATCGGCTAGCCCTCAAGGTTCCTACAAGACTCTTTACAGATGACATAACAAAAAAGAACTCAAAGTTCCATAGTATGGATACGGACTAGAAGCAGACTTCAATATACCGATATACAATGATAGCAAATAATCTACATGTCCAATCAGCTATGAAAAAGACTACCATTCCATATGTGCAAAACTATTGCATGGGGAAGAACACATGCTCAATATACATAAATTATGATGGACAGTATTGCAAATAGACCAAACTTGTTTTTAGCTAAATACATCTGTATGACTCAAAGTAATAGACCCATAATATCAGAAAGAAGATTGGGTTAGAATTACAGAATGCACACAATTATGTGATATGCTGAAGACATAAATAAGTGATTGAACATCATTTGCTTCAACTAATGATGTATAGGATATACTTGACTCTCAATGTACAGTGGGTACGGAAAGTATTCAGACCTCTTTAAATTTTTCACTCTGTTTCATTGCAGCCATTAGGTAAATTCAAAAAAGTTCATTTTTTTTTCTCATTAATGTACACTCTGCACCCCATCTTGACAGAAAAAAACAAATATAGAAATTTTTGCAAATTTATTAAAAAAGAAAAACTGAAATATCACATGGTCATAAGTATTCAAACCTTTTGCCCAATATTGAGTAGAAGCACCCTTTTGAGCTAATACAGCCATGGGTCTTCTTAGGAATGATGCAACAAGTTTTTCACACCTGGATTTGGGGATCCTCTGCCATTCTTCCTTGCAGATCCTCTCCAGTTCCGTCAGGTTGAATGGTGAATGTTGGTGGACAGCCATTTTCAGGTCTCTCCAGAGATGCTCAAATGGGTTTAGGTCAGGGCTCTTGCTGGGCCAGTCAAGAATGGTCACAGAGTTGTTCTGAAGCCACTCCTTTGTTATTTTAGCTGTGTGCTTAGGGTCATTGTCTTGTTGGAAGGTGAACCTCCGGCCAAGTCTGAGGTCCTGAGCACTCTGGAAGAGGGTTGCATCCAGGATATCTCTGTACTTGGCCGCATTCATGTTTCCTTCAATTGCAACCAGTCGTCCTATCCCTGCAGCTGAAAAACACCCCCACTGCATGATGCTGCCACCACCATGTTTCACTGTTGGAATTGTATTGGGCAGGTGATGAGCAGTGCCTGGTTTTCTCCACACATACCGCTTAGAATTATCACCAAAAAGTTCTATCTTCGTCTCATCAGACCAGACAGAAAATCTTATTTCTCATAGTCTGAGAGTCCTTCATGAGGTTTTTAGCAAACTCTATGCCTGCTTTTATATGTCTGGTACTGAGGAGAGGCTTCCGTCGGGCCGCTCTGCCATAAAGGCCCGACTGGTGGAGGGTTGCAGTGATAGTTGACTTTGTGGAACTTTCTCCCATCTCCC